>CANUEP010148448.1:0-166379 GCA_947857235.1 Jatropha podagrica | reverse complement strand
TAGTTCTAATTTTCCCTTATTCTTGTTTTCTTTCTTCTCCTTCACCTTCTTTTCTTTTTCCTTCATGTTCATTTTTCTTCTTCTCCTCTATTTTTATTTTTCTACTTCTATTTCATCTTCTTTTTTCTTCATGTCCCTTTTTCTTCTCTTTTTCTCTATTGTTTTTTTTCTTTTTTTCTTCATATTTTTCTCTTCATTTTTGTGTTTATAATTAATTTTTTTTAACTAGCTTAGTCATTAATTAAATTTAGTTGGTGTAAATATTAAGACATAATTGATTTGATTATTAATTACTAAATATTAAAAAATTAAAAAAAATAATATAATTAAAATTTTTTCTTTTCAAAATATTTTTAAAAATACCAACGAATTAGCGACCATTTACCAATGAAAATTACTAATGGAATACCCACCAGATTACAAATATATCCTACCACTAGATTACCGACGGAATAAATATTTGATCAGTAATATTTTACCAACGAATATTTTCCGTCGGTATTTCGTCGACAAACCCAACTACCGATGGATTTTTATATTTTAGCGACAAAAAATTCTGTCGGTAATAACCGAAATTTTTGTAGTGATGATTATATAATGAATCAAAATGAATTTTTAATTTCGATTATATTTTAGTATATTAATAAAAATAAAATTTAAACATTTGCAAGGAATTAAAATTTAAAATTTAATTAATTTATTATGGTGGAATATGAATGATTTATTTATATTAGTATTTTTATTAAATTATTATGTCAAGGTTATTTTAGAAAATAAAGATAAATAAATTTTCATTTAAAAATTATTTTAGATATAATTTCATGAAATTCAATTGAATTTTTTATTTTAAATTGCAGCATATCAAACATTACAAATTTATTTATAAATGAATTTCACTTAGAGATTCTTTACTAATGAGTTTTACAATTATAATTTATTTGTTTCAAACGGTATTTAAATATTATAAAATAATGTGTTGAGATTACATATTAGTAATTTCCATTCTTGAGACTTCATTTTCATGCAAATACGTTTGTATCATTAAAAGAATAAATTGATAAATTGAGAGTTGAAATTCCGTAAGATGATACCCTCCGTCCCTAAATAGAGTAAGTTGTTGAAGGGTAATTAAAAAAGTAATTAATTTTTTTAACTTATAATTAAATTTTCAATAATTTAATTAAATTATCCTTTGAAATATTTTAAAAATAATTATTATAATTAATATACGTAAGGGTAAAATAGAAAAAATAATATTAATCACTCCTTCATATTCTCAAGATGATTATGCATAAAATTAGAGAACTATACTAAAAGGACTTTATATTTATGGACAAAGAGAATAATAAATACAATTCAGTTATTTCAACTCCATTTTCTAGTTATTTCAGTTTATTTTATAAATTTATTTTTCTTTTGGGTTTTAAAATTTAAATGTAGGTATAAATTTTTTATTTATTTAGATTTGGTCTGATTTTTAAACGGAACCAAATAAAAATACTAAACTACGTCGTTTTATGTATAAATACAGTATCCTTGGAATAAACGTGTTCACTTTTCTTTTTTTACATATGTGCCGCCTATCATAATTTTCTTATTGACCCAACTTGCCCAAAAGTGGGGTCTCAAATAGAGGAAAAGTGGACTCAGGCTTCCCTTCGAGTAATTTAGTGGTTTTAAAATTTTGAACACCAATTAATCATAAATATTCAATTTTTAAATACGTACATTTTTTTAAAAATAATTTGTATTATCTGGTCAGATTATTTATGACTTCAAATGATGTTAATAAAAAATTAAGTAAAAAAAGAAAAAGAAGAAATTACATTTCATTATTCTACAAATAATTATTACACCATCTAAATGATTGTACTCTTTTTCTACCAAAAAGATTAAATTTATTTTATTTCATATATGAAAAAAAAAAAAATCTGAAAACGAATAGCTGATGATTACACAGCAACTGGAGGCTGCTGCACTGCAATTCCTGTGGCAACAAACTGTGAGAGACTCTCAGTTAAATGCTTGCAAGCTTTCTCATAATTAACAAAACCCATAAACCAGAAATCATGTCCATCAACTGTAACAATCTGTAAATATTTCTCTGGTGGATTCTCCTTCATCACGACAGGATTGACTGTGGCAATCTTGTTCAAAGGTATCATAATCTTGTAGTAGCTCCAAGTCTCCTGGCCAGAGGGTGCAGTGAAAGATAAAGGACGATCGCTGCAGAAAGCTGCGTGAAAATCAGACAGATAAATAGTTCCAGCTACTGGTCCTGTTGATGTTGATAAATAGCAAGCAAAAGTCTTCTTTAGGTTCTCATTTGGGTAGGTTGCGAATGTTTGTTTGTACAGAGATTCAAATCCACCTCCCGATATTGCTTTTGCTGTTAAATTCATTTTTCCCCATGCAGCTTCCGACAGAGATGGGCTAGTCCTCACTATTTTATTAAGCATAAAATTAATGGTGTTAGATACATACATAAATATATATGTGCATGTGGACTCCAAAGAAATTTAATTTTACTTCTTATAATTAGTAAAATTATTTTTTGGTCCTCCTAATTATTTGGGCTCTAACTATTTGGGCCCGACTGGTTATTCTATCTACGAGGCCCAAGGTAGATAAGTAATTCCATTTTATCCAGTAGTTTCCGTCTACCTCCATTTTGATGGTCAAATCTAATTTATTTTCCAAAATCTAGACCAAGACAAATAAAAATAAAAATTAGGTAATAAGGGTTGGGAATAAGGAAACTTCGTATTAAAACCCAGAACTATTCAATCTTATTCAATAAAAAACATAAGATGGAGAAAAATATACATACAGTTATGCCAAATATTATGAGCCGTGATCTCAGCCTTCTTGCTCCAAGAATTAAACTTGTGTAAAATAGATTCTATCGGACTACTGCTTGGTTTATCAACCGGACTATACTGAAGATAAGGATGTTGATGGTGGTATTGAGCTGCTGCAGCTTCATCTCCACCACCCCATAAGGCTGCTTTCTTGTTATCTGGGTGACACGTCGGAACTGCAGGCGTCCCCATCACATGAGTCCCCCAGTATTTCTGATCATTACTGGGCGGTTTCTGATCATTGCTCGGCGGCGGCTGAGACGACGATGATGCAGGTTGATAATTTTCTGCTGCTTCTGGTATTGTTTGGTGAAACGGGTTTATGTCTTCTGGGTTGTTAGAGGAGATTGATGGGTAAAGAGGCTGTGAAGGTTGGTTTGTGTTGTTATTCATTTTGGGCAATGAAATTTGGTTGCAGGATTTGCAAGAAACCGCAAGTTATATACTGTGGTTAAAGCGCGTAGAACTTGAGTAAGAATTTTCTTCTCTTAGATTGGAGCAGGTGAGGTGGATTTCTTCTTTGTTAATTAAGGATCCCTTTTTTCTACTGAAACCGAACCGCTGACCGTCATTAATGATAACTTACAAATTTTGGAGTAAGCAACACAAGTACAACATCTGCCAATCGGTTCCTTAGCCGCGTCTGCATCTGCATTATGGATGGGCCATGGGCGTTCGAAGCCTTAATAATATTAAAACACATATTATTTCAAATTATTAATTAAACTAAATTCATAGTCAAATCACACAAATAAGTTCGTAATTTATATCCTAATCTCTTAAAATTTTAATATTATCGTTTTTTATTTAAATAAATAAATTAATTAATTAATTAATCAAAATAAAATTCATCATTAACTTGTAAGGTATTTAAATAATTTTTATATAAAATTCAATTCAATCTTTCGAGTATAATTAGTTTTTTGTGCATAAATTTATGCAAACCCTATCTCAAATAAGTGATTTTCATTTAACAGAGGAAAAGTTTTTAATTACCTTTACGGTCTGAGCGATTTTTCCTTTAAAATTAACTTTTAAAAAAAATCGCCTGATGTGGCAAAGTGTAATTGGATACAGTCTAGCCGTGTAACATATCCATTGATTGCAAATTATATCTGCCGGAGTGAAGTTAACACGAGAAAGTTACAAGCAACTAACCTGGACCATAGAACCGTTATACATTCTACATCCAACGGCTACAAGTAAGAGTCCATCTATCTTGTAATGAGTCTGCTAGCACACTAGCAAATTCCAAGGGAACTGCGAAAACCCGTGGTGATTTGAATACATTCGTCCTCCATTACCAAACTCGATCGCGAAGATTGTCAAAATGAGTTACCAGAAGATTTCCCATGAACACTACCCTCCACCAGGTAATTAAAGGTTCTAAATCTCTATTTTTTTTCTTTTTTTCTTTTAGAATCTGATTGCGAATTTGTTGAATTCTGATTAGGGTATTCGCCGCCCTATCCACCACCGGGATATCCTCCATCAGCTCCGCCGCCTCCGCCTCCGCCTTATGAAGGTTATCCACCACCACAGCCACCGTCTGGATATCCTGGATATCCACCACCACCGCCACCAGGGCCGCGACAGCCATACGAAGGTTATCAAGGCTATTTCGCTGAAGGATATCCACCACCTCCACCGCAGCCCGGCCAGCCGCAGTATCAGCATTATCACTATGAGCATCATCATTATCAAGATAATGATGGCTGTGGCTCATTTTTGAGAGGATGGTAGAGTTTCGTTTCTATCTATTTTGGCTTTTTATCTTTTTTACTCTGATTTGAAGCTTATGATGCCATGATCTGAAAATTATCCTTTGATATTTGTGGATTCTTATGAAAATGGACCTTGTTTTTTGGCTTGCAATTTATATATTCATTTTCAGCTGTATAACGTTCTGTTGATCACGAGTGAAAAAATAAGAATAAAAAGTAAGAAGTACAGAATTGCATTTTTGCAGCACACCACTTTTTTTTTTTCTTTAAAAAAAAATTGCAAATCATAAGGTTTGGCTAGGTAATTGGGTGCATGTTCTCCACACTTTTTCTTTAACTTCTAAGTTGCTTGGTTTACAACAGAAAACTGTAACTGAGGGGATGAATACACACTCTCCCTCACATTTACACACTAAAACAAGTAAAATGGACTACGAAAACAAATGAAGTGGATTGAAATAGTCATGAATCAATTAATCAATTGCTGGGTTGGAGAAATGTTTTTTTCATAGCACTTGAATAGTTAGGGCTTGCTAAGCATAGACCTGAAGATGCATCATGATAGAATGTTGATCGTTTCCAAGTTATGTGAATTAAGGAGACTATGTAGCACTAGGATGACTGAGGATGAAGGAATTGCAACATAACATCTTAAATGTAGCCCCTCAAATTGGGTAGAATGGAGAGAAGGGATCCATGTCAAAGATTCAAACTAGATTAGAATTGAAGCTTAGCTGAGTTGAGTGGCATGGTTTGAGTGGCTGGTGTCTTTCAAGCATTATGCAGAATATTTAACATTGTTAGTAAGCATTGTTAAATTTTGAACATAATTGGAAGAATAGTAAGAGCAGCAGGTCAATCCTCTTTGGGTTATTTTCCTTTTGTTAATAGCTTATTTACTATCATCCAAAAGAATCAAGCGTAACAGTTTTCAGATCACATAACGTTTAAACATAGCATCTAAAACTATTTTTTTGCCCTTAGTAATGAACGCAGCTTAGCAATGATCTGTCTTAGGCTTTGTTTTCTCATTTTTTATATTCCTTTTACTGCAAAATATGTTTTAAGACTAGGTCTGCACCTGTGCACCTAGTTGAATGCATCTTCTTGCTTGGTTGCTTAGAAGTGCATGTGACTTGGTCATGTGTCATGCACTGAAGTGACTTTAACAACATGGATGAGGATATTACATTCTTTTTTATCTTCATCCTCCACTGCAATATCTCCATTTTCAATGTATGAATATCTGTGTTGTCATTAAAGGTTTCCAATTGCTAGCAAATGAAATGTGCAGTTAACTTGTAATAGTCTCTGGATTTGGTCCTTGCATGTGATTAGACAATTAGGTTTGCAGTAAATAGCTCTTTAAGGTGGGTACACTGAACTCAGCTAGGTTAGTTTCGTCTTTCCCATTATGTAAACATATTTATTTGTCTGCGTGCGTGACTGAGCATGTCAACACAAGGACAAGCTTGCAGAGCATATCATAACCAAATGCTTACTCTTATGATATCAAATAATACTAACTAAAAGCTGGCTAGCTTCAGCTACGGATGCTAAGCTTAATGGTGTATTTGTAAGTTGCAACTTACCTTTATAATTCATAATCAGAAACAGTTACCAAACAGTCATATTACAAGTAATAGTTTTTAGTAGATCTGCGCTATTCTTAAGAAGGTCCTGGAAACAAAAAAGTGCACCATAAGTTTTTGTTTATCTAACCAAGAAGGGGGAGGGCGTGGGATTGGATGGTGATCGAGCAAAAGATGTGGATAGATCTGTATAACTCGTGTATTATTAAATAGGTAACTTGGTTCAACTGCTTATTATATGAACTGCACTTGATCGATTCAAGATTCAAGGCTCAAAAACTCAATAAACTAGCTAAAGGATCAGTTTGGGTGGTAGCTTAGATCTCATAAATTCTGTGTTTCTGGTGTGAAACTCGTGCGAAATCAACACGAAATATGTATTTTAGTTGTCAATGTGTTCTCTTCCTTGGAGGTTCATAAATTTCATGTTCCTTGTATTCATGCACGTTTGTTTTTATGATCTTGGCATTCAGCTATCTATAAATTATATGTTTAATGTGGTAACCATCTAATTTGCATATTTAGTTAGTGGATACTCTGTTGTATGATTAATTGTATTTTGTGGGGGAATTTTTCAAGCATCCTTAAGGCTGTGAACACTCAATACTCTTTCAGGCTATTTGTTGTTGGTGATGGGCATTTATGATCTCCTGAAATCTCTTATTTCAGGCGTCAAGGTTAACTACAGTAATATTTGCATATTCATAGGATCTGCATTTAGAATTTGATTGCACATTAAATTTTGTGCTCTGACTTGTTTAAAATGCCTAGTGGGCACATACACTAAGAGAAAAAAGGTGCTCTCGCTTTTTTGATACATTGGAATATTGATTGAGCTACAAAGCAGGGAGAAAATCCTCTCCTTCCCAATAAATCTCTACACTATTCTACATAGGATTTGAACTTAAAACCCTTTAATGACGATTCTGATCCTTCACTCCTGGGCGATCCCCTCAGGAACGGAAGATCAAGTTGCTTGAATGCATAGATAGATTTGCTACTATTTTTTCCATCTAACCGTTGGTTCTGTTGTTGTCTATTTTGCATTTGCAGTTTGGCTGCACTTTGTTGCTGTTGTGTGCTGGAGGAATGCTGCTTCTAAAATTTAAATGCGTCAATGAGTTTCACATGATATCTGTGTGCGGTCTGGTAATTCTCGCTCATTTCTCATTTTCTGGTTGTCAGAGTTCTATAGCTGTATCATGTATGCTTGCTGTGCAAAACTACTTTTACTAGTTTCTCGAACTTGTACACAATATAAATATGCTACACTATTATTTATTTATTTTATATGTAACTTCAACTTATTTCCCAATAAAACGTATCCTTTGCTAAGCTTGTTTATATTTGATTTCTGAGTGTGTTATGTTACTGTTTTAGATGCTATAAGAAAAGTCAGTGAAGGGGATGCTATTTTATGACACTATAAAATATGGAAATTTACCTTAAAAATAAATTTTAGCGGTCAAATTAATATTTTCAATATATTATTTTTCTCAATAATAGCAAAAACCAGAGACTGGTTACAGTTTCATTGGCTTCATCTGGTATTTAAGTTACAAATGAAGGCCCCTTTGCTTGTATGCGAAAATAGAGGTGCCAAACAAGAACAGCCTAAACTAAGAATCATGCATGGTTGCAATCTTATTGTTCACCGTGCGTTGGAATTTACAAAATTGCTCAATTTAAATACTGATTTTTATCTGAGCTTAAGTAGAGTAGACTGTAGAGGTTAAAATTCAAACCCTTGTATAGTTCACGAGATTAACTGAATTAAAATGTATAGAATTAAAACCAACCATAAATTGCAGAATTTGTTATAATATTCAAGTCTGTTCAACTTTTTTAGCTATAATCAGTTTTTTCAACTGGTGTTATTGGCCATTTGTATTTAATTGGAAACCTAGTAATTCAATCTTAATATTTATTAAAAAAAAAAAATAGATGTGAAGCTATATGTAACTGATACTCTCTTTTTTTGTTCTTTCTTTTTTTTTTTTTTTTTTTCTTTTACTACATTAGCGTCCAAACCAAGTTTCAACTTACAGCAAGATTCTTCTTACTCATGTTTGGTTGAATAGTCAAACTGCATGATGCTCCCTAGAATGTAAATTTGAACCACCAAAAAAATTGCTGATTACATAAAATATTTACAAGTACTTATTAATTAAATATTACTAAAATATGAAAAAAGTCAAACTGAAGATTCACCACCACCCAAATGTCAAATACTTGTAAAAAGACGTCAAATTGAAATCCAGAACAAACAAAAAAAACACTAATTACCACTCAATAGCGAAAAGGCACCACACCACAGAAATCAGTAGGCATCTCAATTTGACGGACGAGAAGGGCATTTTTGGAATATTAAAAAGTCAGTAAAAGCCCTTACCTAGCTTAAATGCCTTTCTACCTAGCCTGCGAGATGCTATTCTAACAATGCATTGATGGTTGAGAAGCCCCTGTAGTACCTTAGGAACTAAAGTCTTTTATTACTATCCTGCCCCCAAGTACATTTACACAAAAGACATCCTCCCCTGAACCCTGCCTGAGCAGCAGATATCACCATTTTTTTGAACTGGCCAATACCAACACAGTTCTGCTTATAATACTAACAAAGATTACAAATAGCAAATCTCTGATCAATTAAATAACAGCACCATAACTCTAGTAGAATACCAACAGGCTAAAAACCCATAAAATCAGCTGCCCTAAACAAAGTACTTCTACTTGATAACAGAGAAAAATAATACTCAGCAGTGCCACAAAAGATGCATTCTACAAAGTCCATACAAACTCTGGTGCATCTCTCCGCTGCCCTACCAATGTCCGATACAAGTACATCTTGTCTACTTTCTGGCTATCATCAACACTAAATTCTGTCTGCTCATTCTCGTTCATGATCTCTACATTGAGCCGTGGCATCTTCTTCGCAAGGGTCTTGCAGCCTCCAAGAGTCACTTCACAGGACGACATCCAAAGGGATCGCATTGTTTCATACTTTCCCACGTCCATTAGAAGTGCCTCATTACCAAAAGGGCTATCTCTTATCTCTAACTTGCGAAGTTTTTTGCAACCATTTAATACGTACTGCATTCCCTTATCACTGTCTCCAGCGAACGCAATTGAAAGCATTTCTAGCTGCTCAGCATACATCCCAATATAAAGGAAAACTTGGTCAGTCAAGAGACCAGAAAGTGACAACCGTCTGAGACCCTTACAAGAATGAACAATTGCCCCAAAACCTTCATCCAATGGCTGCATGGTCACAGCGTCTGGTTTTGTGGGATCGAGGATGCACAACCTGAAGCGAGTGAAGTTGGGGCAGTTCTTGGCTACTGTAATTAGAGCTGCATTGGTCATCTGCTGACAGAAGTATAAAATTGAATGAAGCTTGGGACAACCACTGGAAATGGCAACCAGACCTTCTTCAGTCACTGCTGCATTTCCAACATATGGATCAGAAGGGAAAACCCTCAATTCCTGCAAGTCCTTACAAGTGGATGCCACAACTTCTAGCCCTTTATCAGCGATGCAGTCAAGTATCTGTAGACATTGTAAAAAATGTTTAGTTACATCTCTCGGAATAAATTAGCAGAACTTCAAATAGCCAAAAAATTTAATAGGCCATACCCAAAGGCGCTGAAGTTTCCTACAGTGGCGAATTAGCTTTGTAAGCTCACTACCTTGAATTCCTGGAGCATAACTCAGGTTCAATGAGGTCAGGTTCGGGCAAATCAAGTGAAAAGCTGGTAGGCAGTGGGGAGCAACTTCCAAAAACCCAGACAAACTCCTGACTGACTCACACTTTTGAATAGCAGTCACTAACTTATTATAGGTCTCAGAATCTGGATCATGTACATAAGATCCTACACCCAAATCCACTAACTGAGGTGATTGCATCAATATTTTTTGAAGTGTATCAAGTGGTACTGCACGGTTTAACCTCAAGCTCCTGAGATTTGGAGATCTTGCTACAAGTCTCTCAAGAACTCCTAAATTAATATCTCCTTTAAGGCAAGCAAAGTTAAGTGATACGAGAGATGTACAGCTATCAGGGAAACAACTAAGCCAATGGCCTCTATGATCCTCAACTTCATCTTCTTGCAGGTCCAGCTCCCTAAGATTCCTGGGCAACGATTGAGAACAGGAAGAGAAAGAATCAGCAATAACATAGTTAATATCTCCACCAGAACTATGAACACCCACCATTCTTATTAACCACCAACAACATATTTTCCTATTAAAGTCAACTTACCAAATGATAATTGCTTTAACATCAGCATGTGTGCCTTTCAGAGGATCTAATAAGCATTAAATGGATAACAATTTCAACATGCAGGCAAGGAATCACTTTATAAAGGAATTAACTATACAGACCATTACTGAGCACCACTAACCAACAAAAGCAAATAAAATAAAATAAAACAAAAATAAAGTCTTGTCTTGGAAAAATTCAGGACGCCAGTGCACCCATGAAGAAGAAATATTTATCTGTTAATAAAGACAAAATGAAGTAATCGATTGTATTAATTGCAAGCAATGTACACACTATAGATAGAGAAGCCCAACTAGAAAGCAGACAAAAACTCAGGAACTCAGGATTCAGCACATAATTAGCAACAAAGGAATCAAGGACAAGATCAGATAGATTTCTAGTTCATAAACGATAAGATTATCAAATCACCCAAACTGAGTTAGATCTCTCAAGAAAAACTACACCTTCCTAAAATTACACTTGAGGTCTCCATTTGTATATGACAGTTATTTAACTGCTAAACCTTTAAAAGTTACTAGATTATTGCACATAATGACATCAAAGAAACAAACAAAACCCAGATTGCAAATATAAACCCCCAAAAGTACCTAGTTGTCCTAACAAAAAGTATTTTAACCAAAATAGCTAACAAGACATCTTACACTTCTCTTCTACTTAGCAATTCAGAGTTAGACAATCATTAAAACTGTGTTAAAAGGGCAAGCTAAAGAGAGAGTCAATGTAACAACGCTTAAGCAACCCAAATAACCAAAAAAACCATATAAATTACAAGAGGAAAAAAAATTAAGGAAAAAAAAAAGCAAAAAAATGGTTAATTGACAGAGAGCCCGATCATCAAAACCAAGAACTAAAAGACACATTTTTTTTTCTTACCTACAATTAGCAGCTACAGCAGCAAGGCCATCAGTAGTAAACCCTTCACAACTAACAAGAACCAGAGACTTAAAATTCACAAAAGACCTTGATAGTAGGTCCAAGCTGTCATCGGATACAACCATTCTCTTCAGCCGGAGCTCCTCCAGCCCTACCCGGTTGCGAACAAAAGCTTCGATCCACGGGTAAACAAAGCCTCCCCAATCATGTGGGACCAGATTGAAATCAGCAAAATGAGGCTTTCCCTTCAACGTAATAGACTTCAGACCTGGGAATCTCTCAATCACTCTTTCCGGACTGATCGCGTAACAATTTCCTATGAAAACCTTCTCTCTGCTATAGCTTTCGATCCTGTACCATGATTTACATACTTGAGACACTGAGTTTCGGTCTCTATGCGACGTCACAAAATCGAACACATGCTCTAGTACCTCATCTGGGAAATAATTCATTTTCTTTTCCACGCTCTACCAACTAAATGGGAAATACACATTCAATCTAAAAAATAAAAAGGGAGAATCTTTTATATTGAAATAAACGAACCCAGATCTGAAGCTGTAAAATTATAGCTAGATCTTGAATAAAAAGTACAATAATGGAAGGAGCAGATCTGGAAACGAAAAAACAGCTAATGGGTACTATTAGAATGAGAGAAGAGATAGAAAGAAGTCGAATTTTCCCGAGAAAGTGAAAGAAAATGCTTTCTTGTTGGGTTATGAGTGATCATATTTGAATCAAAAGGTGATGATTACAGAAATTGAAAAAAAAAAAAAAAAAAACAGAACAGATCAAAGAACAGAGATCTATTAATATGAGACTTCCCTAAATGGAAATTGTTCACTAAATCAAAATCCAACAGCAATAATACCCAATAATAGAAAAATGAAGCTGCAGAACCAGAGAGAGATCATAAACACACTCTTCCCATCTCTCCTCTCTCTCTCTCTCTCTCTCTCTCTCCCTCTCCCTCTCTCTCAGAAAAACAGACGCACTTGTGCTTTGAGTTAAACTCAGAGAAGCAGCTTAGCTAACCATGGTAAAGTTGTTTTGACTAAAGTTCTTAACCGTGGTTATTTTGGAGTTTTAGATCTAACGGTTAATACTATTTGATGAAAAAGTTAAGACAATCTTGACCGTTGAATGGCGTGACATGCATGTGTCCTTATCTCTGGTTTCGAAGTGAGTCTTTCTCTCACTGCTAAAGTCTTGTTAAAAAGACCAGAAATGGGACTGTCAGTGAAATGAGGATTGACTTTTCAAAAATTGACGAAAATGCCATTCCAAAGATAAGGTTGTCGTTTCTGTACGGTCGAGAGTGTACTATACTCGCTTTCTCTAACGTAGACACCACCATGTGGGGGTCATTGAAACGCCCTAGTTTACTAGGATAGGATGAAAAGCAGCGACTACTACATTTTTCTACTCTCGAGAGTGGGTTTTACATTCTTGAAATAAAAGCCTTCTTTGTGTTAGCTTAATTTTTTTTTTATGAAAGAAAAAAATTGGATATCTTGGAAAATCACATTCTTTGTGGAATGTGGACAACTGAAAAAATTATGTTTTGGAATGATTAAAAAATTTAGGAAAATAAAAAATAAATAACAATTGGCTTAAATGTGCTCTTAAGGCTAATCTTTTTGTGGTTTTAATGATGCAATAATTAGTAGTACTACTCCATACTCATTATAGCCATTAAAATTTTACTGTCTTTATTTTATAATATTTTTCATATTTATAAAAAATAATTTATTTTAAAATATTTATCACATTTATAATTTCAAATAGTAATATTTTTTTTATATTTATCGTTTATATATCCAATAATTATTATTTTAATTTAATAACTTTCTTAAATAATTAATATTAAATTAATAGTAATATCAATAATTTATTATAATTTAAATAAATTTAATTATTTTTTTTAAGGACGTAAAATTTCAAACACCACAATATGTAAGAGAACAGTACTTAACGATTACTACTAGTTTACAACATTACATTTGTCTCTAAATATAGAAATTTTTCAACTTTAATATGGATTTTGTGTTGTAATCTCCTAAAATTAGAAATAAAATGTGACAAACATATGGTTCATTTTGTATAAATCATAATTTATACTAATTATATATAAATGGTATTAAACCTATGCTTAGATTTTTGGCCCATTTATATACGTTATATATTTTTTTTAATTATACAAATGTGCAGTGAAATAATGGTTTATAATTTGAGAAAATTAATATTGAAAAAGCTATTTTTTTTATTATGTGATATATAATTTTATTCCGGTTTATTTGACTACTAACAATTAAATAACTTTAAAAAAAATTAAATAATAATTTGAAAAATTTATGAATTTTTATTTTTATTTTATAATATTTATTATATTTGAAATTTCATTCTCTTAAAAGAATTATTATATTTGTCTAAATTATTAAATAAACTGACTATATTATTTTTAATTTAATATAAATTTTTTTAAAAATTTATTAAATTAAAATAATAATTATTAATTATACGTAAATAGTAAATATAAAAAAATAATTTATTATCTTTTAAAATTATAAATATAATAAATATTTTTAAATTAAATATTTTTTCAAAAGTGATAAAGAGTGTTACAGAACCGCAGTGGAATTGTTTAATGAAGGCACCAAATCTCATAACAGGCGAGTCAGTGGTGAGTGAGACTGTTGTTCGAAAGACCAACAAACAACACTGCTTCGGCTTGGCTCCACCGATGGTCTCTTTTGCCCTCTGGCCCTCTGGCCCTCCGCTTTATAGAATTTTTTAAGCCAATGGCCCTCTGGCTATTTGATAATATTATTACTTTTTCTTTTATGAACATGATACATTTCAGAATTTATTGCTTATTATTATTGTTTTTTTTAACAATTAATATTTAAATTCTATTATCAGAAACAGTCTAATTTTATTCGAAATTTAATAACAACTAAGGCTCTTCACCTCTATGAAGATGTGTTCGGTGAAAATCGAATCCGAGAGCTATTTCCACATGTTAATTGAGCCACAAACCCTAAATTATTATTAAATTTTAATATAAGTAATACTCAAAAAAATAATATAATTAACTTAGGGCTCATTTGTCATTATTTTTTAACTTTTACTTTTTGTTTATCGAATACAAAAAATTATTTTCTACTTTCATTTTTATTTCGTTATAGTATTGATAAGAGCTGAAAACACTGGTACGTGAAAAGAGTTTTAATTACAATTAAATTTCAAATTAAAATCGGATTAAACAGTTTCTATGAAAAAATTTAAATTACGGATTCTTCAAATCTAATCAAATTGAATTCTAATTAATCAAATATATCAAGATTAATAATTTAATCCAATGAATGTGTTCTTCCCAATCATTTTTCACTTTGACCAACAAAAATCTCTCTTTTCATCAAATGGTTTTGGCTTTGTGGGCTTAAAGCTGCCTCTTGAGTCAAACTGTCAAAAGGGTGTGAACAACTCTCTCTCTTGGTGGAAATGATAAGTAGGAATAGGTCTCCTTTGAATTGAAAAAACAAAGCTCTGGTTCAAAATATTTGCTTCTAGAGTACATAACTTGTTATCATTACAAAATAATTTAACTTATTCTCAAACATTTTCTACTTTAAGGAACCAAATTATCAAGCCAATTTCAATGGTTGTGATTTGCTCAGAATATAAACAAACAACCCAACACTTTTAATGTGTGTTTTGATAATTGAATTGCTTCACTCTATCCTTATCTCTAAATGTGACTTTATAATCAAAAGGAGTGGAGTGTGTGTTTGTCTATTTCTTTCTTACCCTAACATTGTAGCCTTTGTATATATATATAGAATATAGATGGATGTCTTTGCTTTCTTAGCTATATTCCTTCTTTACTCTTAAATTTCCTTTTCTCTTAATTTTGTTTTTCATTAGAAAAAATAAATTAATTTTATTAAAAGTGAACCGGAAAGAACTCAGTTCGTGTTACCTCCACACCTAAATTTTGACGAAATAAAAATAAAAAAAATCGGAAACCTCTCTTTGAATTTTAAAAAAAATTTTCGAGAGAAATGTTTCTAATTTATTTAACCATCTTTAGATATTTCTTAATTAGAAATAAAAATATCATTTCCCAATATATATATAAATTCTTAATCATTAGCATTGAGCAGTAATTTGTTTTGTTTTTACAGTAAAAATTATAATAATCTATAGATTTTAGTAACCTAAATTACTCTTAAAGGTTAGTAGGTTGAAGTTAAGGTTTTTTTTTTTTTTTTTTTTTTTTCCTTTAATGTAATACCAAAAAGATGCCAACATATATAGCATGGGCCATGAAGTTCCCTCATTGAGGAACTTCTAAAAAGTGAATCCTAGTCTAGTTTTGCCCAACAAAATAGTGGTCTAACTACCAAAACCTACCCAGCACCTGCATTATAATAAACATCAATACTTAGTTATTAGTAAGTAGTTTTATTATCAAGTTCATCATTAGCAAATTGAATACGCTAAAATTGAATTTATTGTCAGATCGTATATATAATTATCACTAGACTATGCATTGGTGTGCAATAAGGTATCGGTTTTACCACTTGCAATATGCATTATTCGCTACAATTTTTGTAATTCAAGTACTAAAGTGAATGAGATTATTATTTGAATAATTTTGTCTAAAATGTTAAATATTACAAGAATTATATTTTTATAAAATATTATCTTAATCTCTAAAATCTAATTTAAAAGTTATATTACCAATATTATAAAAAAAATACGGCAAAAATTACTTAACCAACACGGACTATTTGTTTCTTATCCAAACAAGTCGTAAGGGTTCTCTATTTCTTTGTTGACCAACCATATGTAAAATTTATTTTGTCATTTAGTTTGCTATTCATTTGATAAATCAATTGTGTTAAACAAGGCAGTGTCACACTCGTTGGCCTATTTTGCTTTTTTTTTTTTTTTTTTTCCCTATTATTTTCATATCATTGTCATCACATGTGCTGCCAAGGTCAATTTTTGCCACCCATATGCTCCAACATTTTCTTACACTTTCTTGTTAATTGAAAATGTTTTTTCTTTTTAATTTTGCATTTTCTTTTCTTCTTTCTTACTTTTCTTTTTTATTTTTAGTGATAAGATTATATTACAATCCATCCTTATCTATTTCCTTAAAGAAGATTATTTATAAATAAAAATGAAATATTATACCAATTTGATCGATCGTCTCACATAATTTTGAATTCGAATCATCTCAATCACTAATATTTTCATCAATTTGGCAGTGGGAATCTAACGTTTATTATATTTGTACGTTTATGTAAATAATTGAAATAAAGTATGAGTGGAGAATTAGTTGCAATAATTGAACTATTTATTGAGGAAAATTAAGAAAATTGGAGCATATGTTATGGTAGTAAAGGTATTTGAGGCCAAAAAGCAAACTTAACAAGTTAGGCAATAGTCAACTCCTTTTGATATCAAGATCTTTGGAGTCAAAATATTGAATTCTACAAATTGATGCTTCTAATTGGAAACTAAAGAGACAATTAAGTCTAACTAATCATACTATAATGTCAAAATATCATATCCTAAACTTGCTAAAGAAAGATATGGAAATTGAAATTGTGCTTTTATAAAGAAAAAATATATATATATATGTTTTATGTTCCTTTCAAGATATGACTTCTTGTCATTTTAGGGTATGAAGTTTCACATTAGGAGGTTCGATTTTTCTTCCCATTAGGTAACATTTTTTTCTATTTTTCTTATACGCAATCTTCAGAATTATTACTGCTTAATTTTCAACTTGTCTTGACCATTAAATAAAATATGAATAACCCTTTTATTTTCATTTCTTTTAGGTGATTAATTTTTTACCATCATTTTCAAATTTTTACCATACAATGGTGTGGTTTTTACCCCCCGCATGTTTAGAAAATCCATCTCTACTTTAGGCAAATTGGTGCGTCCACTGCATTTGTCCTTTCTGCTAATACGTGTTATGAATTATTTACAAAGGAAAAGCATATAGAGATCAAGAAGCTTCATGATAAGGCAACCCTAAAGGGTGTTCCCACCTCACACGGCGGCCGGTGCTGTGGTATCTAATAGGTTTGTTTTTTTTCTTGTGGCAAGGACTTGGTGTCCTATTCAAATATTACTGTGCCACGTGGAGCCTTTTAAGTGGACCACTTACATATTTTTTTTGCCTACTTTGTTGAATTCTTTAATGTGGGTCACGGCCTGAGGAGCATCAGTAGCCATGTGCCGGTGGGGTGTGTCCTTATTTTTTAATTTTTTTTTGACTCATTTGCTTAATTAATTATCCCTTAATTAAGTATAAATTGTGTATCTTCTTCGTTAGATGACCTAACATCGGTCAAAAGTTGGACCAGTTCAGAGGTTTCATCCTTAGCTATGGTGGCATGATTCTGCCTTATCCTGATGACAATAACAAAAGCTGAGCAGAACTAGTAAAAATTTGCAATTACAGAATATAAATTTGAATTCAAAATTTGTAAAATTTTATATTTTTAAATATAATTTAACTCGACTCAAATAATATTAAAAATAGTATTTAATGCATAAATTATTATTTAATGCATAATATTGTCAACACTCATATTATAATAGTTAAATGTGAAAAAATGAAATCAAGGATTCAATAAAACTATCCAAAAGACAATTATGGTATATGGAAAAGAGCCTTTTAATATGAAAAATTTATTATCCTAATTAAATGGGGAATTTTCAAAATTTTAATTGTAAAGTTCAGTATCTTATGAACAAAAAAATTGAATTATCATAATTATGATGGGTATTGAAATATTTTTTAAATATAAAGCATACAACTCATCTGTTTTTCCTTACTACATTTCAAAGTTCTTAAATGTGGACATGTAATAATTATGTAGCGTTAAGTAATAATTATTATTAAAATTTATAAAATCTTTTGATGTGCAATTCGAGTAATAATATAAACATTTTGATACTAAATATTTTATCACTTGAATTTAAGTATCCTATTTATTTATTCAAATATCTTTTCTTTTTCAGGGGAGTTTGACAAATAAATTTGTAATCTCTACGTAGAGTTAAAATAGTCTAATAGCTTGTATTTTATTATTTTTTTAACCATAATATAAATATAAATTAAGAAAAATATAATAATAATAATAATAATAATAATAATAACAGTCTATTTGCATGCATTTATCGATCTGAAATTTATCTAACATCCGAAGCTAGGAAATACCAACCATGCCAAGATTGTCAATTAATAATACATAGTCTACAAGAAAATAATAGTAAAGCAACAACTTTGTCATAAAAATTGAAAAAATCCCAACTGTAATGCAACATATGCCATTATGCCAACTAACTTTTTCTATTTCACTTGTCTTTCATGTGAAGTGGGTGTTATTGAATCATCAGTACTAATTTTATAATAATTAACTAATTATCAATTATGTACACTGGCACCAAAGCTTGTTCTTGCAACAAAATTACAAATCTTTGAGATTCCATGGATTCTTTCAATACACACGCATATAACAGAGAGAGAGAGAGAGAGAGAGCTTTGAGTGGTTCAATAGCTGGACTTTCAATTTCATTTCTAGGGTTTGTTGTGTTGAAATTTTCCTTTAAAAAAAAAAAAAAAAGAGTGGAAGTTTAAATAGGGTGGCAAAATTTGTCTGGCATTAGGCTGCAAAAATGAAGCAAAGAAAGTACGTAAGAAGCAATGACGTTAATGGGAGCACGACAAATAATTGTCCAATTGGAAGATTGAAATTTGCATTTGAATGAGGGAGTAGTTGGGCCAAATCAAATATAATTATAGCCCCACTTCCACATCATTACAACCACAATAACATAATAATTAAATTAAAATCTATGCATATTAAATTATCTATTCTCTTTTTTTTTTTTTTTTTTTTTTTTAAAAAAAATAATATTATCATTTCCATCTTCATTTCACTCCTTTCCCATCATTTCCTAGAATTGCTGCCATCAACTTCTCAAGTTACTTAACATTATTATTATCTGATGTCTATTACAGAAGTTATTCATTACTTGAACAACTATTCAATGACTACCCATTTCATAATATAGAAATTTCAAATGCCAAAACGCATAAATTTACACTTCCACTCCTCACAAAAAAAAATCTTATAACGCTCTAAATTTTGTATTTTGACATATTCAATGCTTCAACTTATATAAAACTATATAGAATAAACATTTTAACTCACAATTAATTTGTAAAATTAAATTAATTAAGCATTTAGAAAAATGTGAGTACCATTGATCTAAAAGTTTTACTAGTCACTCATCAAATGAATATTTTACATATAAAAATAAAAAAACCCACAAACCCATAAAATTTAAGACGTATTTACGTATTTTTTCGCATTTCTAATATAACATTCACTTTATTTTGAATGTGTTTTTTTTTTATCTTATAAATATAACAAAAATGCAATTAAAATAATACTAGTCCAAATTTTACTATTTAAAATAACTAAATAGGGTTTATTGATTACATTAATTATTATACTCAAAATAGATATTCAAATATAATAGTACAAAAAGATTTCGGATTTCTTAAAATTCAAACCAACAAAAGTGAAATCTTAATCCAAAAGTTCCACTACACTCTTAAATTCTAAAATAAACCAAACGTGACCTAAAGAATCCTTGACATGGGGGAAAAGGAAAAAATAAAGGTTTAAATCCTTATAACCACAGACATAAAACTCCCAGTAATCAACCAATTAGAAACCCATTTCTAAGCAATTGAATTGGAGAATTACCAAAGTAATTTCATATATTTATCATGTATGATTGATGGCCATGAAAATTTTTGAAGCAAAAATGAATGGGCATGCGACATCATAACGCATGGCAGTGCATGGTGGTCCTTTAGTAAATGGCACGTATGATTGAGAGAGTAAAGACTTTATTGAAAGGGAGATGAAATATAAGATGTTCCTTTTATCAATTCAGATGGTCCAAAAAGTTTTGTCCCACACTCAACTTTTGCAAGTAATACGAGAGCAACAAGGACAACAGGTCTTAGTCTTTCATATACAAGAAGAGGCAAAGGAAAAATAAGGGTGGGGTAAGTAACTACTAGTAGTGAAGGACCACATCCACGGTTGTTCATGTCACTTTCCCCCACCTTTTTCAAAAGTATAACAAGAGAGAGCTTAAGAATAAACATACCTAACAATACCGCATCTACATCACTATTCGAATCAAATCAGCTGGTCTAGTCCAGGCCAGATTATCGGAATATGCAGGCTCAGTCGAACAATGGGCCGAGTTGCGTGATTGAGCACGGACTGTCGGACCTCTGGGCTCAATCAACTATCAAGCCTTGGCGTACCTGTAAGAGAAATGTAAGTCCAGCATTAGAACACGAAATCATGTGATAAAGCATACAGTCAGACAGATAGAACACATTCTCGACCAGAATTAACTAGAATCTAGATGAAAAAGATGCATGGCTATATTTCAATACTCATGACCACAATGTTATATTCTAAAGTGTACCATTCAATTAAAGAGAAAATTGCAAACATATGGCATCTAATACGTTAATTTCACATGAATTGTGTTAATAGTTGCTTTATGTTGTGTTCACATACTTTTTGGCCTTCCAATATATTCATCCACTAAGAGTCCAATAAAGGAAGCAAAATCTAAAAAGAACATAACCAGAGCTTCAAGCAAAAGCTAAATCAGGACATTGAAACACAACAAATAAGTGGCTTATAGAACTAATGTTGCAACCATTTATATATTCTAAAGACAACTTGCAAATTGAAAAGAATACAGAATTGTAGTCCTGTCAATAGAAAATCCAAAAACAACCAGAAAATAAATGTTGTTGAGTTAACACACCTTGTTCTTTCCAGGAAAATGCAATTGAATCATGCAGCACCTGACAATGTAAGAAAAGGTACTGGCTAACAACAGTTTGAGAGACACTGAAATAACCAATTGGACCGAAGCCAAAGAATAGATTTCAAACCACAAACTAAGGTTTGATAGTTGAGAAAACTAGAATAAACTTTGGCTCCAGAGTCAAGACAGGAACAACAAAGACAAAACATTATTGAACAGATAAGAAGAACCCAATTTCCATCATAGAATATGAACTGAAGTTTTGCATGGTGAGGAGATAATTAAGTTCTCGCCGAAAGCTAAGCTTCAGAAGATTGAGCCATGCAATAAAAACTGACCACAGAAAGTTCCTTCAAATATGACACCATTGTGTAAAAAACAAATTCTAAATGGTCTCCATTTAACAGAATTTGTTCAATAGGGTAGCAACATAAGTGATTTGGTATGTGATTAAGCAGACAACTAAGAAAGAAGCACAAAGCCAATCCAACACCACTACACTTTGGCAGCTAACCCCCAACCGCAGCTAATTAAGATGGAAAAAATTGTCTTCGGGCACTAATTCAGAATGCTAAAGAACTAAATGATAGTTACTACAGGATAACAATATCATCAAGACAGAGCCATGCATTGTGCATGGATCATCAAGGGCTAACTCCAGCAACCCTGTGTTGAAAATCTAGATAAATACTGAGATTGTAACCATTACTAACACAAACATCAGAACTTATCCAAGGGCTAACTTCAGCATAATCAGACGCATATCCCTGCTTGCCCTTCTTCCCTTTTGAAATCAAGGACAATGCTTAACCGCAACCAACAAATTTGCATGATCTCGCACATCATTCATTCTAAAGTTGATTCCAAAGAAACATTTAGAAAAAATAATACTGGTACTTTCTTTTTCTTATTGACACAAGCGTCCACATATAGTGGTGCATTATTCATTCAAGTTCAAGAGCAGAAACCAGTGCAACCCTCAAAAACATTCAGGTACCAAGAACAAAAGCACATGCACATGTACATACACACTCTCATACACGCGCACGGACACAATGTAGATTGAGTAAGCTTGTCAGCATACCAAAAGCGTTATTTTATTAATGATGCTTTAGATTGGTCACTGCTCAATCCAAGCCGCTATACGGTTAGGAGTATGTGGTGAACCAAGCTGACACTTGCAAACATGATTGAGAAATTGAGCATTAGACATGTGGAAGAAACATAGTAAAACCACTAGCTAGCAGATCCTGAGTATGGTTTTCGAAATTTCTCTTCTAATTTAGATGCGAAATTAACAAAAACTATTTCCAAAAATAGAAAGTAGAAGTTTCTTTTCTCTCTCTTCTTAAGGTGCTTGAAACATGACTTGCTTGCTCTGACAGCCAGACAACAGAGAAAAAGAAAGAAAAAAAAACTGATGCTTTTTAATGAGGGAAAAACAAAAGTCCGAATAAAATGCGGCTGAATAGACTGGGAAGTGGGATGGGATTCTCAACATTAATATTCACCAAGTTAACTTCCATATTTGGTTCATTAACAACCATATAGTTCAGTAATTACACTACGAACAACTGATAAAGATGTAAACATCCATACAATAAGCTGTATCTGCTGTAAAGGGGATGGACAGGGAGGCTCCAACAAAAAAATATATCTTAAAATGAGATAAATTAAGTCACACGTTACGGGATAGAAGTCTTCCAAGTCCCAGATCAATTACAAAGCACATGCATGATTCAGCTAAAGATCAACAAATGCCCTGTCCAACCATGGGATATGGCTAATGCCAAGAGAACTACTGCTTCAGAAGCCCAATACACTGGCTAATTCATTTCTCGTTATTTTGACAATGAAAAAAAAAAAAAACGTATTATTTTCCAAGGACGCTGATAATAAACAGAGATATCTTTGCAAAGATATTTACCATACAACAATATAGATTGTAAATAAACTTTATAAGTTTGAAAAGTCGACTGCTATATCCTAGCAAACTCCAGGGAACCTTCTGGCAGTTCTAATAAGAGTTCAAACACTTACTAGGTCTGTACGAAATTGTCATTGCTACTATTCCCACATCATTTGCCAACCTTTATAGGTGCGCAAAGTTGCAATCTTAACACACACAGTCCCAAAATTTTCACATCTCAGCACAAATTGGACACTCAAAATTTAGCTTAGTGGTGCCGGCACAATTTTTTCGTTATCCATCTACAAGTATAAACAACACCTTAATTTGCCACTTCTTTTACTTAATTAACTGCACGAGCAACACGCATGTCATCCCCGAGGATAATCTAACATTACTATGGTTGCAAATTTAAGTTTTTTCAGATATTTCCCAATAGCAAAATCATATTCTGGATATCCCCAAGCATGTTAGATTAGGCAAAAGAGAAGCATATGAAAGTGAATTGCATATGAAGCTATATACCTTCGGCATGGCAATATGGTCGGATTTGGCAATAATTAGGGCAAAAAACGCATAAATGGATTACTCAATCTTTCCACATTAAGAATTGAGACTTTCTATTTTTCTATCTTTTCCTTTATGTCAACTTTGACTATGCTGAGGATCAGTGATTGTTTGCAGCACCCATAATCCACCAAAGGGAAGCTAATAAAGGCTACTTCATCTTTTTCTAAATGTCGGTTGTCCAATAGCTGAGGAGCAAAGCTTATTTCAATATTTTCTACCATTCAAGCCCTTTTTTTCCTTTTCAACATTGTTGGCAAAAGAAAACCTCAAAGCCAACTTATCAAGTTAGAGGAATATTTCTACGTCTTCAACAGATAATTTCTACTGGTCTAGTCTTTTTTCACAGACTGTTTATAAAGGCAATAAAGTACAATTCAAGATGAGAAGCAAGATACGAAATCTAAAATTCTACAGCAGAATATTACTCTAACTGCAAATAAGAGATTAAGATAATAAATAACAATATCTAATCAAAAGTTACAACATTTATCCAATAACATTCCCTTGCCGCATTGAATATTAGCACATGAAAAGCCAAAAGTCTCACCAAAATTACTGGCACTAATACTAAAATCCCAATTTTCAGAGATCAATTAACCTCAATTTTTAACTAACCTGCCTCAAATCAGGCATCACTATCATCATCATCATCATCATTACCAAGGTCATTAGCAATATAAACTCCAGGCGGCGCTGCCCGTCTCCGTGTCCTCGAGGGTAGAATGTTGTCCAAATCAACCTCAGCCAGAGGATCATCCTCTAATTCACTACCATCAGCGTCCAATTCATTCCCATCATCACTCGAATCATCATCATCATTATCATCACTATCATCTTCCTCCTCTTCTATCATTATCCCCTTCCCCTTCGTATCCACCTGGACCACTTCTCCATTCTCTTCCTCCATGTCCTCGTCATCATCACGGTCATCATCATAATCAGCATCGTCTTCGTCTTCTTCTTCTACCACAACGTCGTTATCTTCTGCCTTGGCTTCACTGGTGTTTTTCTCTTCCGAATTTGAACCAGAATTGTTAGTAGAATACCGTAGAGGCCCGTTTGCTGCGTTTTTGCCTTCATGGACTGGTGAATTGCCGTTCTCAGTGAGAGACTGTAGCTTTTGAGATTTGTTCGGGCGATCTTCTTCTATTACTTCTTTGGGTTGAGGAATTGAAAGCGAATCGAGTTTACGCTTTGAGGTCAATGTGGCTTCATCTCCATTTTCGGTTTCTGAAATTGATCCTTCTTGTTTGTGCAATACAGAGTCAGCCATGCGTTAAGGTTTACGGTGAAAGGCAGATTTTAGGGTTTTGCAGGAGAGTGAATTCTGAAGACTGATGGCAATATGAGGGTTTTTTTAATAGTTTATTGGCACGTTAGACGTTAGTGAAAAGCTGTCGACGCCACGTCGTTTCTTTTTGAACATATGTCGTGTGTGAGCCTAGGGCTTTTCTAAACAGGTTGCACCGTTACACCAACTTCCTTATATAATCCTGTGACAAATAATTCAAAATAAAAGTTTTAATCAATCAATTCAAAATAATAATCCATAGTATTATTTGAAATGTCTTAAATCAATTATAAACTCTTCTATTTTAATTAAAACTGAAAAAAAGTAAATGGTTATTTTATTGATTTTGTAAATGTTTGTAATTTAATTTTTATATAAAATTTTTTATTATAAAAAGTTTATATTATTAAAAATTTAAGAGCATTCAAAGAAAATAATATTTTATAAAATAAAAAATCACTTGTTAAGAAAAGAATATAACATTATTAAAATTTAAAAACCAAATTCTCATGAAACAAAAATTATTTATCAAGCAATGTAATAATTCAAATTGGATTAACTGTATTTTTTCATATATAATATATTATTATAAATTGTCTATACTACTAAAGTATAAAAAATCAATATTAGTTTTCATATTTTGTTAGTCAAAATAATAACTTTTTATTGTCGCATTAGTTGGAAAAGAAACTAAAAAAAAAAAAATGTAATTATATACAAATGAAATTTCCCTTCATAATAGCACATTGAAAATTTTTTCTTGTCATTATCCATTGATGTTTGCACGAACTAAGGAAAAACAGCATAAATCAAATAAAAAATAATTATTTAAAATTTAAAGCAATAAATTAAAGAAATATTAAAGATAAAAAATACATTAAATAAAATAAAGTGAAGTAAGATATTACTTGAGAAACTCTCTTTTTTCAAAATGAGGATTATTTCAACTTTATTTATTATGTTTTGGATATATATTATAGATACTATATATAATTTTGGTATTTTTTTTATTTTTGTTAGACTCTATGAACATATAATTAATTTTATGATTGTTATATTTGAGGGGAAAAAAAATTTTCAACATGTTACATGTCTTGCTAATATAATGTGTTATTTTATAATTTTATATTTCATTAAATATTTCCAGTGAGTTTTATTTTATATTTTATATCAAAACAATAAATCTCATGACACATATTCCATAATTTTATTATATTTATTTTTTTAAAATAAATTATTTATAAAAAAAATTATAACCATTTAAATTTAAAATTTACTAAAAATAATAATTATTACTATATATTATGTACCTTATGTATTATAGTACATTCAATCTAAATTAAATTAACTGCTTAAAAAATTTTTGTGGCACACAACCAAGCTATTGGACATTATAAGATCCCAATTTCAATGTTCAATTTCTATTTATATTAAATTGTGTTCAAAGTACTTCATAAATATATCTTACTTTTAATAGTTAGATTTTATTTTTAATTTTGTGATCTTAATTTATTGGTTGGAATTATATTTATCAGATGGATTCTAACGAAGCTGTATAAAAATCTCAGTTCAACCTCGTTTTTTCTTTCAAAATCATTTAACAAATAAATTAATAAATTTTGATTTATAATTTAAAAAATAAAATGTTTATTTATTTTTAGTACATATATTTCATTTAACGTATATGTATTTAGTTAAGAACAAAAAAATATATATATCAATTTATGTAGATATAATTTAATAATGATATGATTTAATTTTATACTACATTTGTATTTGTCAATTCAAAACCTTACATTTAAATTTTGGCAAAATCTATTATTTTGATTTATTAAATATTTTATTTGCATGAATTTATAATTATTTCAATCCAATTAAATTTATTTTTTAAAAATTTATAATTTAAAAATTCACTATTAAAACTGGAAAAAAAATCAATACACGCATATGCATTATTACGCATCCAAATTCAAGTGCAACATCATTTTTCTTTTTTTTTTATTTGTTTAGACTAAATTTTATTACATGAAGCTTATTAATATTATATCTTGATTTTTATGTTTATATGAGATGAACATTATTAATTTTAAAATGATAGAAATTTGATCATATAAATTTCTATTTAGTTTAATTTAATTTTTTTAATAAAATTTAATGATGTTCAATTTTAATAAAATAAAATGAAGTTTGTATACTTTTATATAAATAGTATATATTTGTATACTTGAGATATATAGATAAATTTAATTTTGAAACAAATCAACTAATATTTATTATTATATCTATTATTGTGAAACTTTTAAATATAATTTTTTTCATTATTTGAAATATATTTAATTTATTATAATAATTTTTAAAAAATTATATTTGTGAATAATGACTCCATCTAAATAAATAAAAGAAAAAAATAAAACTTTTAATATACTATAATCAAAATATTTTAACTAAAATTTACTGAGCCATTGAATTTTATTTTGAAGAAATTATTTGTAAAAATAATTTTTGATGTAAATTCAAGAAGTAGAAAAATTGGAGAAGAAGAAAAAAAAATCAAAGAAGTCATTATAGGAAAAAAGATTGGTTAAATGGTGTGATATTCTATTTTTGTGAAAAAAGGACAAAAATGTTAGTGTAGAAAAAGATATCGGTTAAATGGGTAGGAGGATATTATTTTTTGTGAAAAATGGCAAAAATATCATTATTGGAAAGGAGATTGGTTAAATGAGTAATATACTATTCCTGTGAATAGTAATTTTGGGTTGAGTTTTAGTGTTTATATAATCATCTGACCCGAAACTGCCAGGTTGTACCCGGCTCATTGAGCGAGAGTCCAAGAAAAAAGCCAGCCTCACGACTCACAACAACTCATAATAACAAAGCTCATTGCCTTTTAAGTTGTATCTCCTCTCCTCGTTGTCATATTCAACGGGCCGACAGCTAACCCGAATCCGGATCCACTAACCTTACCCGAAATCCAACTCCTGAGCCGTCGTCTTCGACCTTTCAAATCCGACTCCAAATATACATGTATTAGCTTTTTCTCTCGTCGGCCATAGAGAAATTGAAAAAAAGAAAAAGAACTTCCAGTTTAGATCTGCTCCCTCTGTTTCTCTGACCTCTTTCGGATTCGTTGTATACAAATAAATTGTACAGTGCAGAAAATTACAGAGAAGGCAAATGATTGCAATTCCGTACTTAACAGCGTTGACAACGTACTTTAGCTATGGATTATTGTTTGCGTTTGGTCAAATCAGAGATTTCTTTCGCAAAATCATCGACTGGTGGAGCTCTAATAATCTTCAGGTCTCGTCAAAACTCAAATGCTATCTTGTCTGATCAGCTTGTGGCGGCTTTAGTTTTATTTGCTTTGTTAATTAGTTTTTCATTTTTCATTTTTATTATTAAGCAGGGATATGCGCCAATCTGTTTAGGACTTGAAGATTTCTATATTCGCCGTTTGTATCTTCGCATTCAGGTACCTAATTACGCATATTTGTATTGATTAACAGAGTTGTGCTTCGAGTTTTTGTATATTAGAGCAAATTATTTGAATTATGAATTTTTAACCATTATAGTGAAGTACAAAATCTTGTACCGGAGTTCAATACCTAGCTCAGCTAGTGTTTTTATAGTTCTGATAAATTTGTTATCAGAATACTGGAACTTCTTGATTTAGGATCAGTTTGAATGGTGCCATTGTGATGGCTGCAAAGTTATATGAATCTTTTGTTTTTAATGCTTTGATTGATAGGACTGTTTTGGAAGACCAATAGCTAGTGCTCCTGATGCTTGGTTTGATGTGGTTGAGCGATATTCGAACGACAATAATAAAACACTAATGTAAGATTCATCAGTTGTAAGAGAGTCTTAAAGCATTTTTAGAGCTTTTTTTTTTCTTTTCTAAAATTCTAAATGTGCATATGAAGCTGTTGGATTTAGAAAATTCTGTTTACTGATCTGCCATGGTTGACACAGACGAACCTCAAACATAAAAAGATGCCTTAATTTGGGGTCATACAACTATCTTGGCTTTGCTGCAGCAGATGAATACTGCACACCTCGAGTAATTGAGTCGTTAAAGAAATATTCTCCTAGTACTTGTAGCAGTCGGGTGGATGCAGGTGAGGTCATGAACTTGTAAAGTACATTTGCTTATGTACTTTTTCTACTCCAGCTTTAACTATTCCATTTCTCTCATAGGTACAACGGCATTGCATAATGAATTGGAGAAGTGTGTTGCTGATTTTGTTGGAAAACCAGCAGCTATTGTTTTTGGCATGGGCTATGTTACAAACTCTGCTATTCTTCCTGTCCTCATTGGGAAGGTGGATGTTATTGCTACTGACTGCTTTATAGAATTGTTGTCCTCAATTATTGCATTTTGACTTCTTGTAGTTTTTTATTGTCCATCACAGGGTGGTTTGATTATCAGTGATTCCTTGAACCATAACTCTATAGTCAATGGTGCCCGTGGATCTGGAGCTACTATTCGTGTTTTTCAACACAACAGTGAGTGTCTGTTATGAGTTGTCTGGTCAATCCATCAATAAAATAGACATTTCTTTCTTTTATGGATATACTGTTTTTTCAAGCTTCCATGTATTACTTGTAGTTTGTTTGAGTGGTTCGACTTTCATTTAAATGCAAATAGAACTGTCTGACATTTTTTTCCTACAGATGTTTCTAAACTAGTTTGTTACTTGTAGCACCCTCTCATTTGGAGGAAGTCTTAAGAGAACAAATTGCTGATGGACAACCTAGGACTCACAGACCTTGGAAGAAAATAATTGTAATTGTGGAGGGGATATACAGCATGGAAGGGGAGCTTTGCAAACTTCCTGAGATTATAGCAATCTGCAAAAAATATAAGGTAGCATCAACATGATTGTTGTCATTTCAGCATCTTAAAATCCCATATTATGATACATCTGATGGTCAACTAGATTCGATAAGTTCTACATTTCGGAATTTCTTCAGTGTGTATCTTGTCTTTAACACTTTTTTCCATTTGCATAGTGTTCCCTTCACCTTGCCTTTTGGGATGCTTGCTACTTGTGTACTGTCTGTGATTCATTCTTGGTTAATTTTTTGATAGATAAATCTTTTTATTTGGTAGCTTGGCTTAATAAAAAGTTGCCAGCGTAAGATGATGATTAATTTTATTTCAAAACTAAGAAAAAGACCACTCATAAAATAACAAAATGCTCCTAGTTCTGTTCCTAATGTAAAAATTGTCTCATTCTTGTCATAGAAGAGAGCTTTTGTCACTGCTTGTTTAATCTTATCCTGGATAGAACTACGAGGAATCTTTTTGAGGTCAATTTTTCTTTTTTCCTTTCCCCCTTTTCCATTCATATCATCTCAATAATGTGCTACAGGCATATACATACTTGGATGAGGCTCATAGCATTGGTGCAGTGGGGAAAACTGGAAGAGGCGTTTGTGAGCTCCTAGGAGTGGATACTGCTGATGTGGACATCATGATGGGAACTTTTACTAAATCATTTGGGTCATGTGGTGGATATATTTCTGGGTCAAAGGTTTGTTTTTATGTCTATGTTGTTGGTATTGGATGGACTGTTTGTTAGATTTAGTGTATGTTTAGCCCAATGTTGCTCATTTTGAATCTTTGATGTTGCTGCTATAACTAAGGATATGTTTGATAAGACATTCTGAAAGTTCTAATTGTGAACGTGTCTTGTTACTTTGTTTGGTTACACAAAGACAAGCTACTGTATTCTAATGTAATGTCCATTGGATTATGTATCAGCATTACTTTGGCTAATGCAATGTCCATTGCATAGAAATTTATGTCGTCACGATCACTTTACTTTATTATAACACTTCTACTTTCACCATCATCACGACTTCTTATCTCCACCATTTTTGTTGCCATTGCCACCACCATAACACTAGTGAATAAACTAAATATTAGGAATGGAAATACTCGTTACATGGGATTGAACGACTATTTTCTTTTACATCTTATTTCTTACTTCATTACATTCTAGATTGCACTACATTTTACCAAACATGGCTTTATTTTTCTTTTGTGAGATGTATAAGCATGGCACTTTATGCTTTAAGATAAAGCATGTAGAAAGTCATAAAGTGTCATGATATCATACTTTTTACTAGAGAGATTCGAATACTATATCCATTCCTGGCTGACCTCTAGTTCACTTCTTGTGTTATTGGCTCTTTTAGATGGTCCAGTTGACAGCAACGTTCTGAACTTCTTATATGTAACTGTAACGTGTATAAAATTGTTAGTGACATATTATCAATTGTTTTCACAAGACCATAAGAAATACTGTTTACTCTTTGGATATAATGATTGAAAACAATTTTAATCACCTCCTGTAGGAGCTTATACAATACTTGAAGTACACTTGCCCTGCTCATCTATATGCAACGTCAATCTCGCCTCCAGCTGCGGAACAAATAATATCTGCCATAAAGGTTATTCTTGGGGAAGATGGTTCTAATAGAGGTTTGGACAGTTGCTTGTTTTTTTCTTCTTCTTCTTTTTTTTAGGAATTTTGCAGAGTGAATATCTTAGAATGGTATATATCATCTCTTTAGTTTGATTGGGTCTTGAAACACTTTTGTTTCTGTGTAGGTGCTCAGAAACTTGCACGAATACGTGAAAATAGCAACTTCTTTCGGTCAGAATTGATAAAAATGGGGTTTGAGGTTCTTGGAGACAATGACTCTCCTGTAATGCCAATTATGCTTTACAATCCAGCAAAAATTCCTGCCTTTTCAAGGGAGTGCCTGAGGCAGAATGTAAGTATATATTGATTCAGTTACTTTAATACGTTCCATATTAGTGATTTTACACGTTTTACATGAATGTCTATTATCTATTTGTAATGTTGTTACAGGTGGCAGTTGTGACAGTGGCTTTTCCAGCAACACCACTGTTGTTGGCTAGGGCACGCATATGCATATCTGCTTCTCATACCAAGGAAGACCTGATTAAAGCATTGGAAGTAAATTCTGTAATCTGATCACTGTTTATTTTCCTTTTTCCTGGCTGTTGCTGAATTCATCTTATATTTATGCTTATAGAACTTGTGATCTGCTTGATTACTTCAACAATAATATGTGCATGCATGCACACGCACAATCAAATTGGCCACTCACACACATACAAGAAGGGATGGAGAGGCTCCCTTAGTTTGAAAAGAATACTAGGTAGGGTACAACCAACAACAACAACTAAGCCTTAGTTTAAAACTAGTTAGGGACACAATAAGTAGCGTAATTTTGATAAAATATGGAAAAGTATTTTTAGTTAGCCCTTCCAAATTAAACATCATGCAACCTTATCAAGGCAAGAACTACTTTTGCAACAAACTACATATGAGATGATGTTAATATATTTTCATTTGCTTTCCTATGTGTCATAATATTTTTCTTCCTTAAAATTATGTAAACAAAAGTAACAGATCCCTGTCAAGGTATCAAATTGATCCATTATGAATGACTTTTATTCAAAATTGTATGTATTATTTCTTGCTATGATTTCTAATCTCTTTTAACTTTTTTATTTGCATTGATTAATATATGAAGTATGAATTTTGCATATCATTTGTTTTGAAATTATGTTTATGGTACATATTAATATATGTCATAAATCTATAACTAAATTCCTCCTCCCCACTCACCAAAGAAAAAAAAAACTCTTGCACACACGTCTTGTTCACATTCTCAGTTAAAGGATTGTCAGGTTGTGACAGTTGTATCCTTGTTGGTGTTCTACATGTGATTTGTCTTGATATGTGATATGTGAAATTTACTGCTCAATATAACCGTGTGCCATTGTATCTGCCATTTTTGTTTTGTAAGAAAAAATTATAGTAATTCAAGATGTGCATTAATTTGATTCCTTGTGAGAAGCGCTTTCTTTCTGTCATAACAAGTCTATTACATATGAAGCATATTTCTATCTGAATCTTTTCACCACAAATCTTCATTGGGTTTGTTCTCTTCTTCTAGGTTATCAGCCAAGTTGGTGACCTTGTGGGAATAAAGTACTTCCCTGCTGAACCAAACAAGCACGAGGAAGATAATAAGATGGTGAAGCTGGACTGAGTGACTTTACTATTTTTCTTTAACAAATCGATCGTTGCAAGCAGCAGAACAGGAGAAAAGATTATTGAAGCTGAGCCAAGTATGTTGCATTATATTCTTTTTTCCTTAAACAATTGGCCACTGTCCTTTAGCGTCACCAGTTGTGTTACAAGGCCTGCTCTGTAGCCTGTTGTATTTGCAGTTTAAGGCTTTATCATGCTTTTAAGTGGATCTGAGTTTTGCCTTTATGCTCATTGCTCATCCAAACACGAGCTATCGCTGAGTGCTGCTTGATTTCTTAATTTTTGGTTTATCCTTTGATTTTTTTTTTTTTTTTCATGTTTTCTGATGATGTGTATATATGTTGTTGTACCCTATATTTTTGCTCTGTTTGAAATAGCACTTTTTTCAGATGGGAATTGCCATCGCTTTGTAACATATATATGTCGAGAAATTCTAGTACTGGATGATTCTCCTTTTATTCGTCTGCCAACATTTTTCCACTCGTTGCAAAGTTGCTTGCAGAAGCTATTTGAAGTTCTAAATTTTTGTCGTCATCTTTTTTCCTTACATTTTCTAGATATTTTACTTTATTGTCGACTAATATAATTACAGTGGTTGAAGATTCAACTTATCATGAGAATTATCATTGTCAATCGAAGTTTGTGCAAAGGTTTATGTTCAAATAAGTGTTTTCGAGAAATTTTTTAGATACACGTAAAGAGAATATAGATGATTTAAATTTCTGATTTCGTGCCTCCTTTTATCTGGTTGACACTCGATCACTGAAATATTAGCTTAATGGTAATTTCTAGTTGTTTTTGTATGATTGTAGTCGTAGATCTAAAATGGCATTTTGATTTTGGATGTGATTGACATGCATTGCTATTGTTAATTTGCCTAGATTGGTTTCCTTAATGGGACCATTATCATCCATGAAGGCCGAAAATGGATTGCTACTGTTAATTGCCCTACCAAAACTTTAATTTCAGTTAGATTTTACTTCAGATCTAACTGAAATCCCAATAAAAAAATAAAAGTTTCTAAATCAAATAGTTCCGTATCGGATTTTAATCATAATCATTCTATGGCAGGAAGTGTATAGCATTTCTAGGGGAACTTTTAGTTACTCTTAAGCATAGATAATTGGTTTATATATCCATTTAAAAAAAAAAAAAAAGGGGTTTATATATCCAACTATTATCGTTAACTAAAAAATTCTTTTTTTTAAATTAGAAGACGTTGGTGCTACTTGTAATTTTACTTTTGTTGAGCCTAAGTTAATTTTGGTAAAAAAATCCTTAAGAATTTCTTTTAACTTTTTGGTTTAGTAAATAACAATTAATTGACTCAATGGATAGTAAGTGCCTCCATTTCAGCACCAAATAAATACCGAGTCAAAAACGTGAAATTACCATTAAATTAACACATTAAATTAAATGAGATCTAGACCAAAACTTCATATTTCATACAAGCAAGGGGAAGCCCTTTTATAGTGTAGCGACGGAATTTCGGTGGCTGCCGAGATTCAATTTGTTTTCTAGGGATTTGGATAGTTATGAATAGCTTTGCACCAGATACAACTAAAATAAAATTATGATTCCTAACTGGTTCAGATGGGTTATGTTAAACGCGTATTGTTATCTGATGTTTCGAATGGTTTTAGTTACGGGTACTTGCCAGTATCCTATTCTTAGTAGTTAAACGGTATTTTTTTTTTTATTTAGAAAAGTAAAAGGGTATTTTAGGTCATTCAAATTTAGATAATTTAAAATTTATAGTTATTTTGTTAATTTATTAATTATTAAAAATACTTTAAACAGATTTTAGATATTTAACAAGAGGTATTTATATGGATTTTGAATGAATATAAATAGTAAAACCATACAAATTTGCATGTTTCACCTTCCATATTTTAAAATAAAGATTGAAAAAATTTAAAGAAAAACAATTGTAGGATTTGAATTTAAAAATTTAAAGAGCGATGCTCCAACATTTGCCAAATTACATTTATTATTTTAAAATAGAAAAATAAGTTCACAATAAAGAAAAATTTTAAAAATATATTTTCTTGTTCCACCAAACTGTTTTTTATTTAAAAAAATTAAAAGAAATTATTTCAAACAATCCCCAAGTAAGTGAATGGCTATGATTTTCAAAACACATTACAACCAAAAACTGACATGAAAAAAAAAAAAAAAAAAAATTAAACAGATACGTTTTACATAAAATGTGAAAGAGAAAAGTGTGTCAGATAACTTGAATAATTTCTAGTTATAATTACAAATAAAATCATTCTTGGTTTTTACATTAATGTTACCTTTCCACAATCTTTTGTGCAACAATAGCTTTTCTCCTGACCCGATACATGAGGCCTCACTGAGTTGGAATAAAGTTGACACTTGTAACGCGTTGCTTTTTCAAAAACTGACAAGTCTCTCTGTTATGACAATGGGTAGCAACTCTCTACATATGATCTCAACCAGTTTTCAAGCATCCAAACAATGATGAATTAATAAACCAAAATCCAAAAGAAAGTTCCAGTTGAAATCTTCCAAGAAGATGAAATTCTATTACTTCATAATTCGAATAAAAGTGAATTACAGTAATATAAAAAGAAAACCTTAGAAAAACAATGATCTAAAAAGCCAGGATCTACAAAATGACAACGCTATTATTCTATCACTCCAAACACAAATTATAAAACCATAGAGTCATATCTCGTCGGAAATCCAAACAAAAATCCATTGACAGCCGCGGTTATCTCTGAAATCTCAAGATCGTTCAACCAACAAAGGGGAGAGAGAGACAGAAACAAAAAGAAGAAATAAAACAAAAATATTTCAGTTTTTTGTTTAAATTTAACAGTGAAAATTGAAAATATTAACGGAATAACAGAATAGTTGACAGAATCAAAATATAAAAATAAAATAATATATTTTAAAAAATAAAGATACAAAATAATTAATTTTGACATGTGCTCTTCCGAATGAAACTTCTATTAGTGGGTTAAAAAGCAAATGGTAATTAGTGCAAGCGTTAAGGTAATTTTGCCAGAGAGCAGTAACTGATCTCCTCTCATTTATTACCTCATTCACAAATTTGCATGGACACCACGTGGCTTCTTTCTAGGCTTGGAATCCTGTTTTTGCTGCTTATACAAGAAACAGGACTTACAATAATAATACCAGTAGTAAGAAAAAATAAATAATTAACTATAATTTACAAATAAAAAATAAAAAGACGTGCCACCTGTGTAATATATACTCCCATTTCTTTATTGGTTTTTCTCCAGCAGCTGTTGATTTGTATTTTTAGATTGATATTTTTCTGATTTTAATTTTTATTTTAAAATTTTCTTTTTTATAATATTTTATTTTTCTATTAAAATATTTAACAACAGTAATCAAAATACTTTTTTTCTAATACTTATAAAAATAAGTTACCTTTTTCATTCATTTATCTTTAAAATTACAATTATTTTATTTTATTTTTAAAATAATATTTACAGTTTCTTGCTTTATATATATATATCTCTATTTAATACGTATTTTTTTCAATAAATATATTATAAATTATTAAACAAATTTTGAAAAACAGGCTAACTACTGAAAGTCTTAGTTTAGAAACAAACTGTAAAGGCATATTAGGGGAAAAAAACTAATTAAGCAATATAGTTTAATCATATCAATCGTTAATAATATACGAGAAGGTCAAATTAAATCTATTTAAAAAAAATAATAATTTAAAATTAATAATAATCATCATAAATAATAATTATCATAAATATACCACATATAACCCCAATTCTTATGATGGCATTGTACTGTTTATAAATGATTTTAATAATACAATTTGCTATACTTTGTAGCAATAAAAAGTAAAGTACACTAATATATAGTTCAGTAATAAATATATATATGATCTAACAATAAATACAAATTTAAGTAGACGTCATTAAAAATTAAAAAATTAGTATTGTTCGTACGCATATGCAAATGTGGCTCAAAAATTTCAATTATAACCATTTGAATTAATGGAAAGAAGAAAGGTATATGAGATATATTAACTATTATTATTCTTTTAAATAAGTGATAGAATATTATTATATATTTTTATGGATGAAAATATTTATTGAAAGAGCTGTTTTTTAAATTTTTGACATGATATAAATAAAATTAAGCTTCATTAATTAATTGAAAATATATATGGATTAGCATGAAAAGAAAGCTAATAGGATAAGAATTGATTTTATGAAATTTTTTTTATATTAATAAAACTTTAATTTTTTATTGATTATAAATATTTTTTTTGAAAATAAATATTAATTTATGATGAAGGTAGAATTGTAAATGAGATATGTGAAGCAAAGCACATAGTAATGGGATTTATTTATTTATGGCAGGCTAATACTCAAATAAAACCTTATTAACAATTCTTAATTTTATTAAACTGAAAATTGCAGTCTTAAATATAACTGCTTTTGATAATTATAGTTAATCCTTTATTTCTAAAAATTAAAAAATTTTATAATTTTAGAAAATACGTAGAATATTTGATATGTTTTATTTTTTAAAGTAAAGTTATTTATATATATGTGTCATTTTATAAAATTCATATTATTTATTTTTTTATATAGAAAAAGCTATAAATATAAACAACAAATGCCATAAGAGCAAAAGACTCGAGAAAATAGAACGACAGGCTTTGAAGCCAAGAATATATATATATATTATAATAAGCGGTTTTTATTTCCCACCTTCAAATTCAAAAAACCACCCTTCTCTTTCTTTCTCCTTCTTTCTCTCTCTCATCAAGAGACACAAAACAAAAGAAAGAAAGAGAGTGAGGTTTTTTCTTCACATGGAAAGACGGAGAGTCCAATAAGGCACCAAAACGCCATTGATTTCTGTAGACAAAGCAACAGAACTTTTTGAACACCTGTTTGCTCTTCACCCTCCATTCGTCACCTTTCTCTTGGCCATTCTCTAACCACCATTTCCCTATCCTCCTTTCTTTCTCATTTCATCATTTAACCCTAGTTTAGTTACACTCACCAACTCAAACCCAACCATGTCCATCCACATCTCCCTTTTCCTAACCATACATTTATAATATTTCCCCTCCAAACCCTACCACTGTTGTCATTTTCTTTTTCATTAGGGTTATTTTTATTTAAATATGTAAATGACAACAAGAAAATATCTACTGGAGAAGAAGGGAATGCAACAAGCACAAATGTAAAATCTTCTTACTAAAAATAGTAAAAACTAAATTAAAAAAAGAAAATACTGAGTCTAACCCAATAAATAAAGAAAACCCATATCTCTCTTTCTTTCTTTTAGCTTTCTCTTTTAAGTTTTAACCCATTTCGCGATTGCCGAGCGTCGATCACCGGTAGAGTTTGAATCTGAGCATTCCAGTTACTGTGCATCACTGAAATCTAAAAACAGAGACTAGTGAGTCTTTTTCCTTTTTTTGCTTTTACTATATAAGAGAGGAAAGAAAAGGCAAAGATAAACCCTAAGCTAATGATGAAGGAACAAGGGGCGGGTCATGAGAAACCCGAGGCGCGTGCTTGGATGGCAGGTGGAGACGTTGTTACTGTGGAGGGGGACAAGGCAGACGACTCTACTACTACTACTAATAGTATCACGGACGATGATGGGTCGGATCGGATCGGGTTGACCCGTAATGAGGTTGTTGCTGCTGTGTTGGGATTTGGTGTCATAAGGAAGAAAAGGATGCCTAGACAGAGGAGACCATCTTCCGCCATTAATCACCTTTTTTCTTTTGCTAATGCTGCTTCTGCTTCCTCTTCTATGAACATCACTACTACTGCTACTTCGCACGTGCCTTCTCCTCCACTGCACCACCTTCCCTCTTTCCCCGCACGTGTGAGCACTTCTTTTTTTTTCTATTTTCTCTTTTAAATAATTGGGTTTTTCTTTTTATATATTTTAGTTTTTGCATACTGTTTTGTTTCTCGAGGGATTACTCTCAGCAGAGGTGAGTTAGTTTGTTACTTAATTTTATCCTTCAATTATTCCTCAGTTAATTAATTAATTTAATTTTTTCTCCTCTGCTGTTATTATTATTATTATTAGGCTTATAATTTAATTTCCAGCAGTAATATATATTTCAATGCTTTACTATGCATATAGACCAATTTGATATGTTTCAGACAATTTTGTCGGTTTTGAAACTAAAATTTAAATGTTACTCTATACGATCACAAGCACACCCATATATATATATATATATATATATATATTCTTTTTATTTTCTTGTTACAGAGACAACCTTTTCTAAAATTTATATATATATATATATATATATATAGGGAACTAAGAAACTAGAAAAGAATGATCTAGGTAATTCTGTTTTTCTTGCAATCATGATCACAAGAACTTTTTGTTATTCTTCCAATTTTTCCCTCTCAAAGTCCAATGTGTTTAAACTTTAAAACCGATTCTTCCGGTGTAAAAATTTAAAAGAGAAAAAATTTCATGGCAAGACAAATTTGAGTTTTGCATCCTGAGAAGTAATATAATCATATAAACGAAATTGTTTATCTAAGAAGAGATTTTATAATTTCACATGTGATAGGTTATTTCTTACTTTGATTAATTTAGCACATAATTGCATTTGCATTCTTAATTTATTCCTTGATCGATAGTAGCATGTAAGATTTTCTCAAAAAAAAAAAAAAAATGAAAAATGAAAAAAAAATGTAACTCGAAGGATTATGCACTTGCCTACCATTGACATTAGAGTAAATGGAGTTTCCTGAGAATTTCAACATATGGCTAACAGAACAAGAACACGTATCGTCTGCGATTTGGAGGACTTTTGTGATTTGGATTTATTCCATTAATTTCTGGAGTTACAAAATTTGAGTAGCATTTTTAGGTAAGTATGTTTTTTTTTTTTGACGTAATATAATTTTAGAATTATTTAGGGATTGCATACCTCTATTTCGCTTATAAAATCCATTTAAATTTAATAATTTTTTACTGTTTCATTAATCCAATGCAGTATTTTTAATCAATTCAATGGACTTGTGCAGTAAATTTTTTTACTAATTCTTCATTGTTTGCTTGTGGTTTGCATATTTGTACTCTTTCTAGTAGAGAACCAAAAATGGAATGATGCAATTAGAATTTAAGCATTTGAAATTTGTTGATTTCTACGTGTACTTGCCGTTACACTTAGCATTTTTTGTTTTGAATGTAGTAAAGATCTAACGAGTGAATTTCGTGATTGTTTTGGTAGTTTTCGTGTCTATATATATCTTAGCAATATTGTGAGACCAACAACATGTTGGAGCATTGATATTTCATTTACTTGGACATATATCCTTATTTGATGTTTCACATTTACATTGTAGATTATATTTCTATTTTGATAAAATCTTGGCGATAATGACCTAAGATGTCCTCATTCCATAGGTAATTGACCAAAGGAGATTGAGTTTCCTCTTTCAAAAGGAACTTAAGAACAGTGATGTAAGCTCTCTGAAGAGGATGATACTCCCAAAGGTCTAATTAGTTAATATTTGTATTTCTCTAAATTATGTTTAAACGATTGTATCTGTGTTCTATGACCTCTCTTTTCACAATCATTTTTAATTATTTAACTTGTAAAATGAAGTATGTCATCACAATAGCAATTACAACTTTGATTTCCATTTCTTTGACTCCTTCATGAAATCCCTATATCTACTAAAGGTTATGAGATTGTGTTGCAGAAAGCAGCCGAGGCACATCTCCCTGTCCTGGAGTCCAAAGAGGGGATTTTTATTAGCATGGATGACTTGGATGGTCTACATGTTTGGAGCTTCAAATACAGGTTTTTTTTTTTTTCCTGACAACTTAGACCTTCACGACATCAAAAATTCATTTTGACAAAGTGGAAATTAATTGGATTGCTCAATATAACTTAAGAAAGGAAACACAATATTGAACTTATAATTTCTTTATATTCTCATTAGGTACTGGCCTAATAACAATAGTCGGATGTATGTACTTGAAAACACAGGTATAAACTCCCTTCCCTTCATCGCTTCTCAAGATTATCCTTTCACAGTAATTTTTTTTTTTTCGTTAGTAATAACCATCATCCTTGTATTGAATTTTGCTAGGCGACTTTGTTAACACGCATGGATTACAACTGGGAGACTTTATTATGGTATATAAAGACATGCAAAACCAGAATTATGTATGTTTCTTCTCTTCTTTATTTGCATTTTTTGGATTTATTAAAAGGCATTACTGATAGAAGCATATAATTTTTATGGTTACTCAGGTAATTCAGGCTAGGAAGGCGTCGGATGAAGATGTATACGCTAACATAGCCAGGACTGCAGTGAACGATATATTTGTTCATGATTATGAGGTTAATAAATCAAGCTCCTTTTATATGAACTATCCAATGGTGGATAATGCTGGCTTGTCATTTATCTATGACACAACCACCATCATCTCTAATGACTCACCACTTGATTTTTTGGGTGGATCGTTAACTAATTATTCGAGAATTGGGCAAATGGAAAACTTTGGATCGGTTGAGAACTTGTCACTCGACGAGTTCAATTAGGTTCTGCATGTATATAAGGCAGTGCATTTTGTTAACAAATGGGTCTGCACCAGCTCAAAGTATAAGAATGGAGTGTGAATGAGACTTCATTTTGCACTAATTAAGCAGTGTACTTATTTTAAGTGCCCTATAATTGTAATAAAGGGTAGCAAGTGTAAAAACTTGTGACATGAATTAATATCAAATGTGTGCTTCTCTTGAACTGATGAAACTGGTAAATTATACATTCTGGTTGTTTAATACCTTATTATTCCCCATGGCCATTTGCGCTCAATTCCTTTTTACTACATAAGCTAGCATCAAGGAAAATCTTTTATTCATCGCCAAGTTAAGCAAGGCCTAAATATTATTATCTAAACTGAAATTAGATTACCAGGGGTGTGTATATATATTACTTTCGCTGGATTAGTAGAAATCAAAATCATATGCCAACAAATATTATAATTCACGTTTTTTGTACAACAAGCCCGTCTAGCTCAGTCGGTAGAGCGCAAGGCTCTTAACCTTGTGGTCGTGGGTTCGATCCCCACGGTGGGCGTATTGTTTTTTCCCAGTCAATATCCTTATTTATTTAGTGTTGTTTCCATAACTTTTTCAAGGGATCAAATTATTGTCTTAAACCAATGAATAGCTTTTTTTATATTTATTTTTACAATTTATTTCAAACTCTCAAATTATAATTCCTACATTTTAGAAGGATCAATTTGTAATTTTGAACCAATGAATTTTGTGCAACTATTATTATTAAATTGATATGATAATCTATTTTTTTACTGAAAATTGTACTCAATATTATTTTCAAGTTCTAAATAATAACTGTTCTTGTGAAACATAAAAAAATAAATTACAATTTAGTATAAATTAAGGATCCCTTATATGAAAAAACACTTTAGAAGAGATATCTACTAATTGAACACATAAAAAAAAATAGAGATTTAGAGTATTTAAAAATAAAAATATCTCTCATAATTCATATATTATTTCCAACCATCTAAACAAACAAACAAAATAAATCATAAACTATGAAATTTTGAGCTTCAGATTAGGCAGCATTTGGTCATTGAAAGTTGGATTTTAATATATATTGTATTAGTGCTTTTTCAAGAAAATTAAACTTCAAAATATATAAATATTGCGCCATGTGTGTATGGAAGGTGAAACAGTTAAATCTTCGTAGAAAATCAAATACCTTATATTATAATATTAATTATCGTGATTATACTAATCTTTTGAAAAATTACTTACTATCACTCAAATATGATAATTCAATTTTTCAGTAATATTTTCCTAAAAATTTTATTTTTTTTATTAGTTATATATCTGTATCATGCGCGGATTGTATATTTTTTTTATTATTTTAAATAAATTAGATGTAATTTTCAAGAAAATTATTTTAATTAATATTTGCATCGCTTTAATTTAAATAATTTGCTTATGTATTTTTTATTAAATGATGAAAAATAAAATTATAGGTTTTTCTTTTTAAACTCTTTAATATTAAATTAAAATATTAATTAACACAATTAATTATTATAAGTAAATTATTGTTACTCAATTGATATATTTAGTTGATTATTTATTTTTTCTCTTTGAAATTCTCATATATTTATTCTTAAATAAAGTACACAAATATTTAATTTTAATAAAATAATTTTTAGTGAATGGAAATTAATATTTTAATTTTATTTATTAATAAAATTATATTATTTAATTAATTTTTATATGATTCTATTATATTCTGATTAGTTTTTTATAGAATAAAAATTATTTAATAAAAAACTTATTTATTATATATTAATTATAATAAAATCTGATTAGTTTAATTGTAACTCCATTCTTAAATAAAGAATATTTAATTTTTATTTAAATTTAAAATATATTATTTTTAATAAAAAAATAAAATGTAATGTCATGATTTTATATTTTAACATATTAAGGTTTAGAAATTATATATTTATATAAATAGATAGAGATACATGTGATTTTTTATCTGTATCCAAATGCCACCTTGGTTTTAATCTAAACATTAAAAAGTGATGACGTGGTCAACTATTACTGGACAGAAGCCAATTACCTGTACTGTAACAGGAAGGATCTGATCCACTGCAATGTAAACACAGCAGAAACGATTACACTCTCTCTTAAATAAATGAAAAATGAGGAACAAAATTAATGGAAATTTCTTCTCCTCCATAACTGGAAAGCCTCTATTTCTCTGTCTCTGTCTGTCTCTGTCACCTTCCTTCTGTGCGTATAAGCTTCGAAATCGAAAGAAGTGGACAAAAGAAACAAAGTAGAAGAAAGATAACATGGCTAGTAGATACTGGATGGTGTCTCTGCCTGTTCAAAACTCGGCTTCCACTCTTTGGAATCGTTTACAAGATCAAATCTCTAAGCATTCCTTTGATACTCCTCTCTATAGGGTTACTTTCACTTCACTATCCTCTTTTCTCTTATCTTTCAATCCACTTTACCTGATCTGATTTTCGATTACTCAATTTCATCTCTTTTGATTTTGTGTTTTTTTTCCCTTTCAGTTCAATGTTCCTAATCTCCGTGTTGGAACCCTGGATTCTCTTCTCTCTCTCAGCGACGATCTCTTGAAGGTATTTTTTTCCGTTGTTTTATAGTCTTGCCAATGCTAAATTTATTTAATTACCCTCTTTGATTCATTTACGCGACGTATTTGCTTAATTTCTAATGAAATTTCGAAATGGACAGAGAAATTGTCTATTTGCTTGGTTTTTGGATTGGATGATTTTATATCTATAGGTTTCAATGTGATTTATATTTTAGGGGTAAATTGATTGGTATTGTTAATCATGATTGATTGAATTGAATGTGCAGTCAAATAGCTTTATAGAAGGAGTGTCTCACAAGATCAGGAGACAGATCGAGGAATTGGAGAGGGTGTCTGGTGTGGAGAGCAGTGCTTTAACAGTTGATGGTGTCCCTGTTGATTCATACCTCACCAGGTAATGTTTAATGGTTCATTGAACTATGGATGTGAATTAAAGTTGAAGACTTTTTATTTTTTTTTGTTTTCATTATTAGTAATTATTAATTATTGATTTTAGATTTTTGTGATTGATAGGTTTGTGTGGGATGAAGCGAAGTATCCAACCATGTCACCGTTAAGGGAGATTGTGGACAACATTCATTCTCAAGTGGCAAAGATTGAGGATGACCTCAAGGTGATGATTATATTGTAGATAATCAAACAGTAATTTACTTCTGATGTTAGTTTCAAAGTAAGATGGGATGATGCCATAAGAAAATGCTATGTAAGGAGAGAGGCAGCATCATGTCAATTGATTTTCCTTAGCATAATATTTAGGAGAGATATATTGGTATGTTTGTTTTGCAGGTTTTCTTTTCTCATTAATTTTTTCTTTTTGTTGAATGAATTGCTATGATTACTGTTCCCATCACAACAACATAACATATTCTTGATTTCGACATTTATGAAGCACGACTAATTGCTTGTAACCATGGTGTTATCCAATTTAGTATTTTTTTTTTCCCTCCAACATAATTGAAAGAATCTTGAAACTGTTGAGCCCTTTTGCTTATGGATTTTGTGCTCTAGCATTTTTACTGCCAATTCTGCATATCCTGTTGTTTATGCATGAGCTATTTTTGCATGATTGTAAATGACTTTCGGCATTATTTGGCATTCTCTCCTGCATTGTGTGGTGAAAGGCTGAAGCATTTTATTGATCATTTCCCTAAGAAATAAAACCTGGTTTTGAGTAGACGAGGCGGAAATGTAGACCACAATTTAATCCATGTAAATAGGATAGGAAGTTTGGAGTTCTAAGTTTTGTATACTATGTTAGGTTCGAGTCGCTGAGTATAACAATGTGCGAAGTCAACTCAATGCCATCAACCGAAAGCAAAGTGGAAGGTATTAGCATCCATTTGGGTCTGATTGTGGATACAGGAGTACCATATTCTTATGCCCTGTATAACCAGTGTCTTTCTATTTTCAGCTTAGCTGTTCGTGATCTCTCCAATCTGGTGAAACCACAGGATATTATTGCTTCCGAACATCTTGTAACCCTCCTTGCAATTGTTCCCAAGTATTCACAGAAGGATTGGTTGGCAACCTATGAAACTTTGACTAGCTATGTGGTAAAAAGTTGTTTTTCCTTTGCCTTGTGAATTCTTAATCCAATGATTGCTGCTGTGTTTGTTATCCTTAGTAGCATAGTCACTTGAGCTCTTCATTTATCCTATGAAACTTTTGACTAGCTATGTGGTAAATTTTTTTTTCCTTTGCCTGTGAATTCTTAATCTAATGATTACTGCTGTATGCTTTTTATAGTTATTAGCCTAATCACTTCAATTCTTCATTGATCCAAAGCACCCCATATTGAATGAAGATAATTGGACATAATATGACTCTTTGCTGTTTGGCAGTTAAAATTAGTCTAAACATGTGCCTGTATTAAATGCTTGCACAGTTGCACTCCTAAGAATAATAAGTTAGCAGGGTGATCCAGCAATGCAAGTTCACTGCGTTTTGCCTGGACTTATTATCTCTAGCATAACAGTTTCTTGAAATCTGGTGCAGTTTATTTTATTGGCATGGTTTTGCTGCTTCTGCTTGATTTGTCTAGCTTTGCTCTTACAGGTTCCCAGGTCCTCCAAGAAGTTATACGAGGATAATGAATATGCTCTTTACACAGTAACGTTATTCCGTCGTGTTGCAGACAATTTCAGAACAAGTGCACGTGAAAAGGGGTTCCAAGTTAGTATATTTTTAGCATTGCACTTGCTATGCTTTTAAGAATAACACCGCCTCATGTTTTTATACCATATTAAGTATAGTATCTGGCATCTTCATTTGAAATATCAGCATGAATAAGCACTTGCTCTCAATCATTGAGTGAGTGGGAATCTCTAATTTATGATTGTGCCTGCTTATCATGTGATTCAGGTTCGTGATTTTGAATATAGTCCAGAAGCACAAGAGGGTAGGAAGCAAGAGCTGGAAAAATTAATGCAAGACCAAGAAAACTTAAGAAGCTCTCTTTTGCAATGGTGCTATACCAGTTATGGAGAGGTTCCTTTCTTTCCCTTTTCTTTTTCCTTTTCTTTGAGATTATATGATTCTGGATAGATTTGGATTAATCTACCCTCGTTTGTTTGTAGTGGATAAAAGTTAGATGAACTTAAGGATTTTAGGATAAACTTGGGGGATATAAGTTGGGGAATGTTATAGTTTGGAATGGGGTTGATTAATTGAGGTGTAAAGGAAATAAAATGGCAATATAGTTGCTTGAATCTGAGGGTACAGAAGTCTCCGGTAGTAAACATGCTCTTGGTTTGATACTGATGAATTGATGAGATTGTAGAAGTATGATGGTAGTTTGTGGATTCTAACTTAGAGTTGTTTTAAATCTTTGATGAGACTATCATATGGCATTAGCTCTAAGTTGCCATAGTTGAGGGGTAGCTGGAATGGTTACCAAAAACTTTTTTTGTACCTCAGCTGCATGGCTGTCAGCAGAGTATTACAAGACTATAGTACAAATGCCTGCCAAGTAAGACTATAAGAAAAATGAAAATGGAGAATGGACTATTAATCACAATGTTTGTGCTGTGAAAAGTTGTCTGTAGGCACCAAGCTATCACAAGCTCTGTATACTTCTCCCTTGCTGACGAGCTCTGTAGACTCTATTTTGTGTTGTCATAAAATACTCTTAAAGCTTGATGCTAATATTAAAATGCATGAGACTGTAATAACTCCAAATTTCTTGATGTTGTCTAAAATTGCATGTGTAGCATGTTTGTGTGGTTTAAATTAATTTATCTTATGAGATGTTCTCTATAAGAGAGGATTCATGTTATTCACCAATGTTGCTCTATTATGGTGTGCCAAGTTGAATTATAAAATATTTGGTTTTGTTCTGATGATCTATTGGAACTATGTGCTCTTATAATTCTAAGCCACAACTAAGTGTTGAAGTTACCCGAGGATCATGTTTTATCAGTCTTCTGAGCTCTTATTTGGTTTTTCATTGCAAGCAAATGATAATCACCAAATGGACAAACCTACAGTTTACCATCTTCATGATAGGGATCTCTTTCTTTATATGTTGGGGTTATCATATTGTAGCTGCCTCTTTGGACTTTAGAATCACAATGTTCTTCCTCTGGTGGGCTATTTCATGTATTTTTATACAATTTTGGCCTATGGCTTTAAGGGCCTTGATCTATTTATCCAACTAAATAGGCTAATGCCAAAACAGGAGCCTAAGTCGTACTCAGAATTGCTCTAATCTTTGTCAATCCTTTATGACTTGTCTTTGCATTCTCATATTTCTGTTAAGATCACAAACAAAAATCTTTTTTCTGTGTTTGTCATTGCAATTCTCTTTTAAATTGGGTGGTTTATTTCATGCAGGTTTTCAGCTCCTGGATGCACTTTTGTGCAGTACGTGTTTTTTCTGAAAGCATTCTGAGATATGGATTGCCACCTTCTTTCTTGGTAAACACTCTTTATATTTTAATTTTGTATGAATTTCATAATAAGCATTTGTTTCTCACCAACCATTGGTTACTGGGATCATTTCAGTCTTGTGTTTTAGCTCCTTCTGTGAAAAGTGAGAAGAAAGTGCGTTCAATCCTTGAGGGATTATGTGACAGTGCAAACAGGCAAGTTAATGTGCTTTTAATTGTTTTTTTCGCATGCATTGGATGAAATTACCATATGATTACTAAAATCTACTACTTGAGTTTGATTTTTTGTTCATGGGACTCTGAATTACTTTTACACATAAAATAGTTGGGAAAAAAAATCCGGTTCTTTCATCGAAACTCTTACTTGAAGCACACTTTTTGGTTATTTTTTGGAATCAAATTATATTACTCTGGATGGTGTGGAAAGTTTGAGAGGACTGCTCTGTGAACACACGCTCCATCATCTATCGAGGGGACTCATGTTCAAATTCTTGCTTTATAGCTTTTAAGAAATTTTGTTTTTTTTATTTTTTCAAAATATTCCTACATTAATATGCTGCTTCTCTGAGAACAATTCATCAATAACATCTTTAAATTCAAGAGCTATCACTATTTCAGAAATTGATGGGGTAATGCTAAACTCACTGCTTGAAATGTCAAGGAATGTATTATGATGGATGAACTCAAACTTTTTTTTTTTTTTTCCTGGCTGCAGTAGCCATGGAAATGACAACTTTCAGTATATTAGTCTTTCTACTGCTTTTCCTAATTCCTTGATATGGTTTTCCTCAAACTTCTCTACAGAACATCAATCTCTTACTTTCTCTCTGTCATTTTCTTTTGACATTCCTGAGCAACACGTGTATCGATTTATTCTTATGGTTGCTATACCAATTTCATGACTCATGAGTTTACTTAACTGTAAGTTTGTGTTTATGACGGTTGGCATGCCTTGCATGAGTACTTCTCTTACCTACATTCTCGTTATCCTACCTGCTATGATAATGCAGCACATACTGGAAATCAGAAGATGAACTTGGAGGGGGGATGGCAGCACTGGGAGGCGATGCGGATGCTCACCCTTATGTGTCCTTCACAATTAATCTTGCTTGAACCAGGCAGTCCAAGTTCATCTCTCCAAAATTCCAAGTCCAAGGAGTCTTCTTTAGACAGCAATAAATGGACAGGAATCATGATACTGTATATTAGTATTGGATAGATCAATTCTTTGGTTTATTTAAAAATTGGAGCATGTGAAGGAGCATGTGAATTTAAGTGGAATTGGTTTTATGAGTGAGGCAATATCTTGCGGGGACTATCATCTAGTATGTATTCTAATTTTCAGGTTCTAACTCCAGCAAACAAGCTTGTTGTAATTTGCTGGATGTGCTTAATTTACGATTTATAATGGCTTGCAGGATTTGTTGCTGTTTGTTCTGCTTCCTATCGAAACATTATTTGATGAAACCAAATGGACCATGTAACTATAGGCTCTGAACCGTGCACTAATTTTTTGAATCAAGTGGTTCAATGGTTACAAATAATAACCAAACCGGTCATGGTTAATCAGTTTGGTTGCATTTGATTTTTGGTTTTTAGAGACTATCATTGCTTCGTGAGATCATGTTAAGCTGTTCAACTTTTTTCTTATTCTCGTCACAACGAGAACTTTATTGATGCCAAAAGTAGAACGCTTCAGAAAATTTTTAACTTTTTCGAATTAGTGAATTTATTCATTAACTACATTGCTTTTGACGAAGTCTGTAATACTCCTTTTTTTCTTTCTTGTTTTCCTAAAAAGTTCAGTGTTTGGATAAAAGTTATTAGTTAAATAAATTTAATAATTTCCTTAAGTGATTGAATTTCAAATGTGATAAATATTTAAGGAGGAAGATAATATTTATTTTCTTGAATTTAAAACTTTCTGAAAAAAGAAAATAACGAAATTTCTTAATTATTTTTGAAAATAACGAAACTTCCGAATTTCACCTAAGACAATTACCTGCATGCAAAAATGCTTATTTTCCCGGTTTTTTTTTTTTTTTTTTTTTTTTTTTTTTTTTTTTTTAATATTAGTTTTGGTGATATTACTGGGAAGCTCATCTTAGTGACAGAATCCAATTCGCTCATGCAATTAATTTTTCCTTGAGGGCATTGGACCATGTTTTTATCCTATTAATTTGGGAAGATAATGCTGATGGATTATACAGTTTACAGAAAGCCGTTAATGGGCGTCATCTAATCAAAACCAATTCACCGAACACCGACATTCTCCAATTCATCCATGCCTTTATGTGAGCATTGCCAGCGCAGAATAATTAAAATATCAATTCCGCGGGCAAACAGGCCCCAACAAAATAGCCAGCAAATGGTTATAAATTACTGATGAAATTAAAAAAAAAAAAAAAAAAGAAAAAAAAGAAAAAGGGCAGTCAAAGCCAAAAGCTAATGCGTTCAAATAGCAAAAATGTGTATTCTCATATGGCAAAAGCATCCCAAGAAAAGCGGACAGACCAAAACATATCCCCCCCATCCGCCCGTTATTTTTGGTTTTCTTTGACAGGGGATACTGTGGATCCTAACATCAAAATGAAATTTCATGTGGTCTAACTAGCAAAATGTATTCATCAAAGAAGGATGAAACCAAAACCATCCTTCCACGTACAAAATTAGTCAAAATGACAAAAATTGAAGCAATTACTGAGTGCAAAAGAATATTCTTCAATTTGAGAGAGTCATTAATCCTATGTTTATTACCCCTATAGATTTCCCAGCTTCCACAAAAGATAATTCTGCTTATCACCAAATTAAACCTTTGCAACCTCAGTTGCGGCAGGAGCAGCAGGAGGAGCAACACCACCAGTTGTAGGCCTGAAAATAACATCAAAGCCCATTAATATGACATACCAGATCAAGTAACTAAAAGTGATAAAACAATCATCCACGATACTTACAATCCCACAAAAACTTTGAATGCATCATAGATACCCCATTGGGCTCCAGTAAGAGTACCAATCATGACAATGCGGAGAGGAAGTCCACGGGTAAACAGGCCCCACAAACCTAGCTTCTTCACAGCCTGACAAAAAGAAAAAGAGAAAAAAAAAAGAAAAAGGATTGGTAATAATAAAAGCAAGTAATGTTAAATTTCCAGATAATCACAAAAAAAAGTTAATAATAAAAAAAGAAGAAAAGCTCACATCACCAACAGTTGCGCCTTTAGCATTGTTGAGGAAAGAGACAAGATTATCAGCAGGATGAGATACAATAGCACAGAAAACACCAGCAACGTATCCACCAGCAAAACTAATGCCCAGCTGTACGTTTTTACTGCATTGGTCCTTTGGTGTCGGGATGGCATGCTTGTAAATCAGCTCAACAATTGTCTCAAAAGATGCAAACTTCATCATTGTGTCTGCAATAAGAGCATTTTGATCATATGAATTGCCAGAAACAACTACCTCCACTATTGTTTAAAAAAGGCCTCAAATGGTTAAGGAAACCATAAACAGGAAGAAATGAAAATGCTTCAATACTGAGATCTTGATCAATGAAAACAGAACCTTACAGGAATAGGCATTTCTACTCACAAGTTCCTAAATGCAATCACAGTGTTACAGTGAAAACAGATGCATAGAGGCATAGGCATTTTTTGTTCATGATTTACTAAATGAAATCAGTGTGTGCAATCATTGTGTACAATGAAATTTTAGACGTTTCTCTTAAAAAAAATAAACCCTAAACACATCAAGACATTATCAGTTAAAAGTTGACCAAATATCATATTCACAATTTAGTAGGCCGGTTCACCCTGGCATGCCCAGTTTGAACATATCAGTACTGTCGCCTAGAGTTCTAGTGCTAAAAAATTTTGCCCCCATGAGTTCTTAAAGAATTAACAAGTTCTAAACCAATCACTACCTAATCAATACGTCTTAAAAATATAATAAAGCAATCAATATTTACTAAAATAACATGCTTTAGGATAATGACTAATAAAACATGATAGAAGCAATTATATCACAAATATGGAAGAGGAGAAATAGCAAAATGACAAATGTCAACTTTCTTAGATGCACAATAAGAAAAAATAAAAAGGACCTCGATGACTTACATGGAATTTGACGTCCCCAAAGAGGAACAATACCCTTGTACAACCTGAAAAATTCTGACAAGTCATTTACAGATTAACATAATGCAGCAAATTCAGTGTTTTTTTATCAACTTCACAATCATACCCTAATGTGCCCTCGGATCTAACAAATTTGGGAAGCCCATCAGCCAAGCCTCTAGCAAAACCAGGCTGTGTTTGCACTCGAACCTTTACTGCCTCAAAAGGACAAAGGGCAACATCTGCAATAACTTCAGCAGATGCAGAACCAGCAAGATAAATCAAGGTCTTGTACTTGGCAGCATACTCTGGCCCAGCAATATCAGAGTAGTATTTCTTGAAAAACTCATAGAATCCAAATTTGCAGGCACCCTGAGCACTATAGCCAAGAAGGGTAGGCACCCAACCCCTGAAGAAGCCTCTAACACCCTGCTCCTTGAGAAGAACTCCAAAACCAGATGAGATGCTTTTGTACTTTGCAGGATCAATCTGGAAAACACCCACCATTGCCATTTTAGTTTGACATTCAAAATACAAGTATGACATGAAAATCAATTGATCCATGTTTGGTAGCTAAAAAAGCAAACTACATGAAATTAATACTCCATCCACCCCAAATAATTTTCCATATCACTAATTTGGGCTGTCACGAATAAACTTTCCACTTCTCTATTTTTAATTAGAAGTTTATTTTGCCAACAATACCCTCCAAATAATTCACATTGATTTGTTTCGCTTTTCCACAAAAGGTAAAACTGAAAGCGAAGTCAATGAATCCTCCATAATGAACTCTCGAAGAGTTATATGAACCCTGAAGTAAAACTTTGAATATTGAATAATTTACTCCAGTGCAGATAACAAAGAATAGTACGTTATATAAATGACCATACATTGCACTGTGATGATAACCAAGAAATAATACAATTCCCGACCAAACTCACAAACAATAGTACGTCAGGGACATAAAATATGCAGGTGCAGCCTGTGAAAAACCGTTATCAACTGACATGCTACAAGTCTATCAGAGTTTACGCAAAGATCCACAGATCCAGAATATCAAATGTTTTCAATTAACCATATTACTAAGGGCAAAGCTCAGGTCAGAGAATTACATTGCAATCTATTACTCTGCTTAAAAAAAGAAAAGAAAAGAAAAAAGGCCTTATACACAGTGAATGATTTTCGCAACACAGTATGATCCAGACCAGAAAATTAAACATTAATACCATACCAATGTAGAAACTGCCACACCTTGTAGGAAATGATAAAAAAAAAAAAAAAACATAAATAACCATAAAACAAAAGTGCAAAGGAATGTAACAGTTCCTGTATTAAAAGTAAAAACACTCGCAGGAATGAAAATATTTTGTAAAAGTTCATAAAAGAAAGTTCTGCTTACAGATCTCTTGAAAAGTCTAAATGGCAGAGACACAAATTAAGAAAAGAAACATATAACAGTTAAACAGAGATCTGATTACGATCTAAGAATAAAGCGGCCCAGTAAAGCAAAAACGAAATATAAATCTCAAAACGATCGCCAAAGCTAAAAAAATTACGCCAAAGGGAACCGAAGACGAAAATAATCAAAATAAAGCTGAAGAGATTATCAAAAACCAGATACAGATCTTATCAAACACTTAAAACACCAAAATCAAGCAAAAAAGGCAGCCAAATCACAAAACAATCACAGATCTAAAGAAACAATACCTGCATATTGCACTTAACAAGATCAAGAGGTGTGACGGCCATGTGAGTAAGTCCACAACTAAGAATACCTCCGGCCGTGCAAGCAGCGTAGAAAGCAGGTGAGTACATCTCTATCTTCCCTGGCTCGCTGGGAGCGGGGATCACAAAGCTACCAGACTTTATCATAAGCGATGGCGATGAAGAAGGAGATGGTTCGATGACGTTTGAGTGGAGGAGTTTAGAGACAGAGAGGGTTTTTGCAGAGGCAGCAGAGTAAAGGAAGCTAGGGATTAGGGATTGGCGATGAGAATCTGAGAAAGCCATTGCAGAGAAATGAGGAATTTGCTGAAGGAAGCGAGAGAGAGAGAGAGAGAGAAAGAGAAAGAGAGAGAGAGAGAGAGCCTTCTCCGCCTGAGTCCCTCGCTTGCCAATGAGGATGCTTGAGCCGAGTCTCCGGCTTTATTGGCCAACCGGCCCTACTGCTGGTACTACTTCCGCGTTCTTTATACGAGATGTTTGAATCACATTATGGTCACTGTTTTGAGCTTATTTACAACTTTGGCACTCGGTGTGAGTAAAAAAATTGTACTGAACCAAAGAGGGCTTTTTTTTTTTTTTCGTTTAGATCATATAGAGGGGTGCTTATGCATTTATTTGGTTCAATTTTTTATGATTTGAACATGAAAAGAATGCTCAAAATCAATTAAATTCAAAATAATAAAAATAGCTTAACATTAATAAATTCTTTGTTAATAAAAATACTTGAATTATTAATATGTGTGATATATATATATATATATATATATATATAAAATTTTGAATATAAATACTAAAAAGTTAAATCACTCAACATAACATGGAACATTAAAAAGAAAAATAATTTGATTAATCTAAATTTAATACTTATATATAAAATTCAGTTTGATTTAGGTGGTTTTGACTTCAAAATTATAAATTGAACTTATTTTTTATTTTTTTCATATTTTTTAAATAAACTGAAATTATTAATTTCTTAACACTATGATTTTAGATCAGTTCAAGTGATTTGGATGATTGGTGAATACCCTTATAAAAAATAACTGATATTATACTTCTCAAAAATCAAATGTAATTAATAAAATAAAAAATTATTTACCAATTAATTATTTTTTAATTAAATAAATAGTTTATTTTTCAACATTATTATTAGCCGGTGCATATGAAATTTTAAGACAGTTGTACACGCTACATATGCAAATTATAGCGATATTTATTTTTATTTTTTTGGTACAAAAATTACAGCAACATTTATGATAAAAAAAATGTAAATTTTATTAATTATTAGCGGTTAATTTCTCATCGTGTAATATGGACCTCACCTTATAAATAAAAGCGTTTTAAACATTGCGATGGTGGAAATATTTTAATAAATTTAGTATGATATGATTTTCTTTAAAACATGTAATCATATAAACATAGATTGAAATTATTTTGTGGATTAATGTTCAAGAAAGAAGTTAATGCTCGGATATAATCGAATTTGATACGATATTATTTTATTTATTATTATGTTGAAGATTTGCAAGTGTATATTCACAAACAAGAGCGTTGCAACCTTTTTTTTTTGAACTAGTATTTGAATTTTATTATTAGAGACTGTCAATCCGGTTTATAATTTAATTACAGTTAAACGTCTTCGATTCCCTGTATCGACGTATCTAATAAAATCGAACCAAAATTTTTTTCATATATTCAGTCTACATTGTCAGCTAAGATAGCAACTCGTAGGTGCAAATCTAATTTTTTTTATTTAGCTAAATAAGTTTAGATGTTAAATTGATTTTTATTCTTATTATTTGTAATATTAGTGAAATTGCCCGTCTTTGTTTTTATTATTTATAATGTTTGCGAAGTAGCTTTTATACGAGTGTTTAGAGTTTGATGAAACAAAATTATAAAACATAACACACTTTTAACATTTGATGAGTGCTATTATGATAACTTATACTTATTAAAATAAATAATTTATTGAATATAAAAAAATATATGCTACTAAAATTTTCATTTCAAAAATCATATATAACAGTTTGAACTATTTTAACTCCAAAATGAAAAACTGATATTATAGTCCGATTTTTAAATATTATAATAGACCAAAAAATAAATTATGAAATTCAAAAGGCATAATTTAAATTTATTTGATTGATTTGGGCAGGTTATAACTTTATATAAACACTCTACTACATACTATTCAAATTTATTTATTATCATTACTACAAGGCGGCTTAGAATGCATGGGGAGAAAAATTTTGGTTTAAAAAAGGAGGGGCAAGATTTGTAATTATGTGAAGCGACAGTGGCATATTGCATTGACTTTCTGTAAACGACCTGGCAAGAGGAACGGCAGAGGCAGGCATATTCCTTGAGATATATTGGAAATATCAATATTAGTCAACTAATTTCGAAAATTACGGTAGGCATTTGCATTTTTAAATTATCAGATTTTTCTTTCTTTTTTTTTTTTTGAGAATGGTCAAATTTTCATTTTGAACAACCGTTTACCGTTTATTTCCTCAAAGAGTATTAAATAATGTCTTCCATGTAAAAAAAAAAGGAAAAAAATTAAATATATAATTTCACTTACAAATTTTACTATTTTACCTTTATTTTGACTGACCGTAAACTTAAATTTATAAAATATTTTATTTAATATTTTTATTTATAAAATTAAATTAATTGAATATCTTGACCCAATTTGTTAATATGGAAATATATGTATTATTACTAAAATTATCAAAATTTATAACTTTAAATGCATAATTCAAGGTGCTAAATGGCGAAAGTTGTAAAATTTAAGGGTAAATTTATATATTTTGCTGAAAAAAAATGAGTTTGTTATTTATTTGGTCTTCTCGTTACTATGAGGAGTGAAATATCTCATATTCGAATTTTATCAATCATAAAATTTTTTATCAATTTAGCGAATCAATAGAAGAATTACTCCTATTATATATTTATCATTGTTATTTCACCGTATTAACCTCTGATAAATTAAAAAAATATAGTTTTCTAGTCCTCTCCTCTCGTAGCTGAACTAAAAGTGTATTATTTATTGGTTTACCATAAAAGAAAAGAGTAAAAGTAAAAATAAAAGTAAAAGTAAAAAAAAAATTGTAAACCACCATGAGGTCCTTTAGATTAAAGGAATTTAAAAGGAAATGTATATATATTCCCTGAATTTTCCAAAGTCCTTAATTTAGTTAAGGAAAACATATAATTCATGAAATTATTATATTACATGGAACGCTGATTGGCTGATCTCGGAGAAATAGACGGTGAATGTCATATTTAATGAGCTAAAGATATGGGTAATTTTTTTAAAATTATTTTGAATCTTACAAGTCTAATAAATCCATGATTTTACATAAAAATAAAGATTTTACATAAAACTAATTTCGAGATGCCTAAATTTTAGTTCCATTAAGAGAAAGGTTCTTCGTGTTTTTTTTTTTTTTTTAGGTCAAATGGATAATGGATGCGGAATTCCGAAAATGTGCTCTTAATGGAACTAAGAGCACATTTTATAATGAAATTAATTTATATTTCCAAATATATTTGGATCCACTTCTAAAATAGTAAATCAGATTCAGAAGCCAATACCATTTTCTAAGAAATCTATAATAAAATAAAATATAAAAATCCAAACAAGGACTAACTATTTTTTTATTCAAACCTTGACACTAAAGCATTCTCTTGAAAGGTAGGAAAATCGAAAGAGTAATATCACCTTGTTCAAGGATGCATTCATGTTGGAATCAAATGTTGTGATAATGAATCAATCTCTCTCTCTCTCTCTCTCTCTCTCTCTCTCTCTATACAGACACACACACACACACACAAGACAGGCAAAGATTGTGCATTCTCCTACATTTTAGACTTCCAAAATTCTTGACGTGCATATTTTGTTTTACTTTGTTCTGTTCTGAAAGCAAAATTGTACCTTGACAACAGAATCCTGTAATGGAGAACCATGGACTTCATCTTCTTATTCTTTGGATCGAGACAACAACCATGATGTTGCCCAGCAATCTCAATGGCTTCAGCTAACCTATCAGGTCAGTTTTGTGTGTTTTCTTTATTTGCTCATACGATATATTAAACTAGGCTGCGGAAAGACGAAGGAAAGAAATAGGAGAATGTGGAAAAATAATTGACACTTGACGATCTCAAAGTATGATGTAATTTAAAACTTGGAATCTAGTTCAAGGAAGTTTTCTTTTTTCTCTAACTATAATTAAAGAGAAAAATGGAATAGTTTTATCATGTTTTCTTACATATTCCTTATGCTTTGTACAATATTTTTTTCCCCTTTTTTTTTTGTGTTTATATGCAGACTCGAACAGAAGAATGTGGGCAATGATGAGCCTTCTGGAAGAACATGAGAATTCTTCAGTAAGAGATGAGATTTATTTCAAGTGGAGGCAGGATCTCTTTCTAATGCTGGAAGAGCTAAATGATTCTTATTGTTCTTTGGCCAAAAAATATGATCATTTAAGGTTTAAATTAAACAATGTAACTGACTCAGGAAGCATACCTTCTTCATCCTCTAATGCAGACACCAATAGAAGACTTTTAGGGAGTTCGAATGATTACCCATTTGATCTTTTTGATTCCTGTGTCGAATTCAGTTCCATTCACGGCAATCCTCATAAAGATTGTGACAACACTAATTTCGACATTGAATACCTGAACAAGGTAGTCGCAGAATTGACATCAACTGAGCCACACAACAAGAAAATGAAAATGAAAATTGATATTAGAGAAAATCTTCGCGATGAAAAAGCAATAGATTTGTGTGACGAGGAAGATATCCATATTACGATGGATGATTATCTGTTGGTTCATGAATAGGTCAATACATGGTCTGAACTCGAGCATCAAGCTACAAAACTTATGGAGGAAAATCTACAGCAGCTCATAGAGTTGGCAAGGAGAAATATTGAAAAGAGAGCGATCATTAATAAGCTCCGGTTTCAGCTGGAACAGCTAAAGCGCGAGAACAGGACCCTGCAAAGTTCTATCAGTTGCTTAAAAGTTGGAGCAAAGAGTAACCAACTTCAGATATCAAAATTTAGACGACTGTTTTCAGTTAAGCCGTTTCAACTGGGATGTTCCTTACTGGACACTCTCAGTTGCCTTTTCTGCTTCGACAAATACTATGGCTGATACAATTCCAGTCTCTAACATCGAAAGTGTAAACCTGCTGTGGGTTGATTTTATGAAGCAGACGTAGTAATTTCTGATGTGCTCTGATCAAAAGAGTAAATAGTAAAAAGACCACATACATATCTCGTTATTTCTATAGCAGAACTTCATTTGCATTTAAAAACCATCTCCAGCAGTTTCAGTAACCATTGAATCAGAAAAACAATTGAGGAACAGCTAATCTTTGAAGCAAAATATATGAACCTTGAGTTGACCTTTGAAAATAGTTTGTTTTTGAGATGAATTATCACAGGTGTTTCTTGTATTCAACAGAAATTGGACAGCACTTCTACAGTTCCATAATTCCTGGCTGTAAGTTTGTTGATATTGATCCAGCTGAAGATAACCATTAAATTGTCTTAAATAGCTATAATCTTACTCTTATGTGTCACCAATAATCTCCACAAGTGCACAAACCATCCTTGAAGTGATGAAATCGCTTTGAGTCTCTTATCACAATTTCTCTATTAACAATCTTGGAAATAAGCTTAATGACAGTATGACAATCACCACAGACTCTAAGGTTTTTAATGATATGAATTCTTGAACCAGGAAATGAATTGATGACTCCAAAGGCTACAGCCAACTTCTCACTGTGAACTCGCAGGGTCATTTCTTTCTCTTCCTCAACAACATCACGGAGGACTGAATCCATATTAGGTACGTACCCAGCTTGTTGCAGTTTCACATATAGTTCATCCAAGAACCTGTAGATCTTCTCACGTTCAGGATGCTCTTTATCCCCAACCAAGAATACATGCACTCTGCCCTTAAGTTCAACCAAACTGAATCCAGGTGGTTTAACAAGTCCACGATCTTGCATGAGGACTCTCATCCTTTCAACATCTTTCCATCTTCCAGCATTGGCATATATATTTGAAAGTAAGATATAATATCCACAATTACTTGGGTCTAGCTCAAACAGTTCTCCAGCAGAAATCTCTGCCAGCTCCACATTTTTGTGAATTCGACAAGCTGCAAGAAGAGAACCCCAAAGTACGAAATCAGGCTTTGCTGTCATCCCCTTTATCATATGATAAGCTTCATCGAGATGACCAGTACGCCCAAGGAGATCAACCATGCAACCATAATGCTCAACCCCAGGTTCTACATTAAATTGATGCTTCATGGCATTGAACCAATACCGGCCTTCATCTAACAGACCAGCATGGCTACAAGCAGCTAGAACTGAAACGAAAGTAATGTAATTTGGTTTGACCCCCACATTTATCATCATGTAGAAAACTTCTAAAGCTTCTCTTGCACAGCCATGCATTCCATAGCCAGCAATCATCGCAGTCCACGATTTCACATTCTTCTCCTGCATACCATTAAATGCTTTCCGAGCCATTTCAACTCGCCCGCATTTGCTATACATGTCTATGATAGAGGTACCCACTATTACATTATCATCAAAACCCAGCCTCATTACCTGTTACAAAAGATCAATAAATCCAAAACTAAGAATACATCTATGATTTTATCCAAATATATTTGAATAACATTCAAACATACTACATACGGATTGGTTAACGGAATGAATAACCATTAATATGGGGACGAGGAAGAAAATTGAGCAGAGAATACCTGATCATGTATGCACTGCCCCATACGCAGAACCCCGGAATGTGCACAAGCTAGCAACAAAGAAGACAATGTAAATGCGTTGTATTTGACATCACCTTCCATTATCATCCCATGAAAAGTTTGAAAAGCCTCACTGGATAAACCATTTTGCGCATAAACGGCAATCATAGAATTCCAAGAAACTGCATCCTTATTAATTATACGATCGAACACATTTTTAGACAAAGCCATCTCACCACACTTTGCATATGCATCCAACAACGTATTCTCAACTCCTATGTCTTTATCCAATCCTCTCTTCACCGCAAACCCATGAATTCCCTCAATCACTCCCGCCCTCGGAACACGGGAACACGCCGATAAAACAGAAACCATAGCAACTGAATCCATAAAAACCTCTTCGTTTCTCTCACTCTCTTCAATCAAGAAGTCCTTAAAAAGCAATAACGCTTCATGGGCATCGCCGTTTTGAACGTACCCAGTAATCATCGAGGTCCATGACACAATGCTTCTCTGAGGAATTTCATCGAACAGGATTCTTGCATCATTTAAGCGCCCACATTTCGAGTACATATCAATCAAAGCTGAAGACACAAAGACATCTGATACGAACCCAAAAACAAGAGCTTGTTGATGGGCCCGTTTGCCCGAGTGAAGATCAAGAACAGCCGAGCATGCTTTAATCGTGCAAGGGAAAGTGAAGCGATTAGGTTTGAGATTGAGCTTTCGCATCGACGAGAAAGCTCGAAGAGACTCGAGTGAGTCGCCTCCGCGAGCCAACTCGGCGATGAGTTCGTTCCAGGAGAAGACATTGGTCTTGTCGAAGTATTTGTCGAACCAGGCTTTGAGGTTAGATTTGACTGTCGTTGAATAATAGTGTTCATGGACTCTGAACAGAAGGAGTGTATTAAAAATTGGAATCTTCATTCATTCTTTTGATTGAATTAGTAATTCATCTTCTTTTAAAAATCCAAAGTAGTTAAGTTTGGGTTTTGGAGGGAATGCCTATGATCGTGATTAACAATTAACGAATGGATTTCTTCTAACATAACTGTGTTTTGACCCTTGAGGCACTGTTGTTTTGTTTCTTTTCCTAATTATAGGATCCATATTTATCTAAAGTATAAAAATAAGGCTTTTTCTGTACGAGTTAGATCTTGAGTGCAGAAAACTCTAAGTCCCTTCAAGAAGATGAGGACTCAATTTTTGTTGATGGAAAAAATGGAAAAATTTCTGCTAACAGCGTTTCCTTGTAAAGACCTGATAGTTGCGAGCAGGACTAGACTAAGCACACATATCGTATTAAACCAAAAATAATATATAATACCGTTATATTTACTATTTAGTCATTTCACCTAACAACTTTTTACTACTATTTAATCATTTCATCTAATTAACTATATATATATAATTTTCTAAAATCTTTATATCCAATTAATGATATGCGAGAAAGGTAATATTTGAAAATTTTATTATAATTTTAAAAAATTAATCACTTAATTAACATATAAATAACTTAACCAATTTAGTAGGATGAAGTACTGTTTCATTTTTCTTAATGATAAAAATGATATTTTTAAATAAATAATTAAATAGTTTAAACACACTAAGATTTGGTTCGGTAATAAATGAAAATACAATCTGATAATAAATTCAAGTTTGAATTCCTTTATTCCAGTATTCAAAAAAAAAAAATTAAATGTAAAGAAGAATTAATGAAATTATAATAATGAATGAAACCGAAGGTTGAAATGGTTATTAAAAATATGGTTTTAAGATCCATCATCCATGAACAGTAGCTTTTCCTTCATTAATATATATATATATATATAATAATCATATCACAAATGAATTCACACAAATGGAATACAAAATTCTATACTCAATTCAAAATTTGTTAAACAACATAAACTATTCTAACTACAAATATAACAAAAATTCCAAAACATAATACTGCAATATAACCATTGAGCTTTACTGAATTTGACGAATTCTTCCCTGAAAACTCACCAGAGCTTGGCACCGGAGCTAATCCTTCCGGAGGATCTGCAGGACTCAGAGGCCACTCTTCGGTCGGAGAAGGGAAGAAGGAGGACATATTAGGGGCAGTAACATATGGTAAAACAGCAGGAGAAGCTTCAATTACAGGCTCACTGGCAAGGGCAAGCACATTAGAGAAGAGAATAATAATAACAATTGATAGAGAAGTGGAGGAAATTTTGAAGGAAGCCATCAAATGCATTTTGGAAGTGAATTTCTTTCCAGAAATATTTTTCAGGGTTTGAGAGAGGCAAAGAAGGTCAAGTGAAATATATATGTGTGTGTAAATATTAGTTGCATGATATCACGGGATGGATAGCGGTAGATTTAATTCTGCTTGGCTTTTGCCTTTATGGCCATCTTCATATGAATTATTTTGTTGCCTTTTGATTTTTGTCTTGTGTTGTTTGTTTGTTATTTTGAGGGTCAATCATGTCATTAGCAAGATTCTTTTCTATGTGCTTGTGAGTACCAATTGGATTGTCATAATTAATGTTTATATTAGAAAATAAATTATAAAATAATTACGTACAACGGATTCAATGCGGTGAATTTTACACGAACCTTTTTTAGTCATTTCGTCTCTCCAGACTATATTTTTTAGTGATTGTTTTTCTTTTTTAATTTAGAATAAATAATTTTAATTGAAAGAAAGATAAATTTTAATTGAAAGAAATATAAATTTTAATATAATAAATGGAAATTGAGCGTATGATATAAAACAAAGGTATGGTGACTTCACATGCTAAGTTTGGATTGTAATTGCAGGAAGGGAAAAGGATCCAAATGAATCTGTCATGTTCTCTTTAGTGTCTACCCTACCCCATGTCCATGTGATACCTAATTTATAAATAAATGCCAATGGTGATGTAACTTTTAACCAACACCTTTCCTTTTGAGCATTTAAGCTCTTGGTAAGAGTAAAAGTTTAATGAAAGAAAGATCATAACAAATTTGAATATAAAAAAAGGTAGCATATCATCATCTTAGGAAAGACCAAAATGTTATTAAAATAATTAAGTTATTTGAAAAATCTAAGTTTCTAAATAAATCATCTCCCTATAAATTTCGCAATCATCAACAAAAGAAAAGAAATGGTGAAGTCCCAAGTAAAGATCGATGCCCAAAATTTTTAAAACTTCAAGTTGCTTTTCAATTATGGTATCGTTATCTGCATGGCTGCCGGCCGGTTGGTTTGAATTGAAACCGGACCAAAACAGACCCGCAAAAAAGGGATTAAAAGAGTTTAGTTTAGGACCGAAATGGTTCCTAAACAGGGTCTGCTATGTAGAACTTGTCTCCATTCTGCTTCATTTTTAGCTAGAATTAGAAAAATAAACGAGGTTCATTCTGAAAAATTAGAAGTACACTTCAAGATAGACTTCTGCAAATTCAGAAACTGAAATTGTCTAGTTATGATCATAAATGATTTAACAGACAAATCTCAGATGGGTTGGGTTCAAATGGTAATGAATCAGGAAAATTACAACATCAAAATTCTTCCTCCTAAAATAACTTATTTTCTTCCTATTACATGAAAAAAAAAAGAAAAAACATTATCTTTCACTTTCACTCTACAATAACAACACTTGTAAATGCTACAAATCAAAAGAATCACCCAATACAAATATCCAACTCCCAAACTGAATCTTCTTTTTCTTTGAAGGTAGTGAGTCTGTAAAAATAAATATGTCAAAACAAATACAACAGGTTGTATAATTAACAATTCATGTTAAATCACAAGTTGCTGCATTGTCCAAAACTAGATTGGCCCAATAATTAACAGCTCATCATTCCGTCGGCGACTCCAGGTAAAGCTTTTATTCAAAATGCTCTGGTTAGAGAAGCCTGAGATGTGCAGTATCATTCAAACGTTTTATCTGCCAACCATTTTTCCAAGAATGCTGCAATATTGTCACTGAAGAATCTTCTATGCAAATCTTATGTGACATTACTGGGCTGCAACCCAGGAGGCCTGTGAGGAGACACTTAATTGGAATTGAATGACTGAAAACGCCAATACATGAAGAAATGGAAGACGAGCTCCTAACGCTTAAATTATGGAGTGAATTTTGATGGTTGGTTTCTCCAGGAGATATCTCATCCTCACCCTCATGATTGCCGGTGCTAGTCACATACTGCAGTCTGCTCTTACCAGATTTCTTCCTCAAGAGCCCTGGTCGATGCCTATGAAGCATATCCCAATGTTGTGAAAGCAGAGCAGGTGGATCTCTGTCATGAGAAAATTGGCTCTCATTTTGATGGTGCAAGGAGAAATCTGTTCTCAACTTTTCGGGCAGTTCAAGGACTGTCCCATTTAAGAATTGAACCATCCTAAATTCCACTTGCCTAAGTGATTCTCCAGACGGTGCACAAAAATCAGGCTGCAAACTTTCAATCAAGTTCAGAACTTCAGATGTATAGATTTCTGAACAGGGGCACCCCTCCCAGTGCCCCAGACTCATCTCTACAAGAGCATCTGACGATTGTATTTGTTCCTCTGCAAAATTCATTTCCTGCATGATTTTGTATGCAGACAATTTGTTCAATTCAATAATCCAAGTAAAGATGCATGTTGGGTATTCCTAATAATATCAAAGATCCTAGATTTATCTTGAGATGATAAATATAACATCAAAAATCACAAAGAACTAACAACAATCAGAAACTGAAATCCATCGTGGCCATATCATATATAAAATAATAGCGATTTCATCACATATGACTAGCCTTAAATTCTAATCACTTGAAGTCTTCATAGATGTTGCAGTAGTCAACCATTTGGAGTCAACAACTTGAATATTCCTTAGAGTTCACTTACCAATGGGCCTCATCTATCAATAAATCATAGACTACAATTCTCCTACTCTTACCACCACCTTCATCAAACTCCGCGTAAGCTCCTTTGATATTTGCAGTATCTTCAACTGTCATGCTACCTCTCTTCCTAGTTCATTTGATATTTTCAATATTTAGATGACATTTCCACAGATCTTGCCTCCTGTTTAGCAAACAATCATTTCATTTCCATCATAGGATACATGCCTCCCAAGCATCTCAGTATCAAATAAGAAATGCTATCAAAATGGTCTCTAGATCATTCCTCAAACAGAATGCCAGAATGGCAAAATGATCATACAGCAATAGAGGAGTTTCAACTGCAGAGTATGGATAGCGAAGAATAAGTTCTTTGTCATCCTTGTTATGTACACGAGTACACTTAACTTCCGTTTATAATTTACCTATAGTTACAGTTCTTATTCTTCGTCCTGCCCTAATAAGCCTACCTTGAATTCATAAGCATGCCAGCATATTTCATTAGTAAGTTGCCGCATCTATAGTAAACCAGTGCACATAATTGAATAAAAGAATCTAGAAAAGAAATTTGATAAGCAAATCACAATATAGAAGGAAAAGTAATTAGTTGGTACTAGCCGAAGGTTAGGACTTAAATATAGGTTCTGAATTAAATAACAATACAAAAATTAACTTCAATTACTAGAGAGCCTTTATTACAAACTTTCCATGCATTTATAGAAATAATTTTGATTTTTCATTGGACAAAATATATAGATGGCGAGCACCACTGTAGAGTTGAAGATATAAGGAAAGAAGATATCATTATTAGTTGTTTTAATTAACACATGCCAAGTGATAAAAAGCGAGAGTTTATCAGTAATGCTAATGAGATTGGTTCTACAACGGCAGTAGGGGCATGAAACCTAATCCAAAATTAAAACAATTAAGCTAATTTTAGCAAGTTCATCATTTCCTATTTGCAAGAAGCATTACGATTTACAACAAAGCGTTACTTTCTTCTCCATATATCATCAAACTCAATAAAGGTGCAAACTTTCCATCTAAAGCTATATATGACTACATATGCTTCACTTTTAAGATTAAAGAGAGCAATATGATTACATATGTAGTAAACATCTAAAGATTTCAATCATTGAAATCAAATGTCAATTCAAAGTTACAGATAGCTATGCAACTGGAATTATTGGATTTTATACTTTAGGGGCAATTATAATTAGCTAAACGCCAATTCAAAGTTACCTGACAAACAGAGACCGCCATTAATCTTGCACGATCCAAAGGCGATGAATAAACCGCATTGAATCTCACTCCTTGCGAGTTCAAGAACACAGCTAAAGCCCTCGCCTGCCGTTTCCCATTCGGCGTCAACGCAGCCACGTGGCACCTCCCACCGACCAAATCCGGCCTCAAATTAAGGTCGCACTCTCCATGATTAATCAAAAAAACCTCCGTAACAGTACGATCGTCATCAACACTCACACTGGACGACGAGAAACTCCGCGAGAAAAACGGAGGAGGAGGAGGAAGCGGGGGAGGTGGAGCCAATACATTATAAGGGTCCCAAACCTTGATGGACGGACCCAAACGCGGGGTACCTAGAGACGAAAGCTGAGGAGAGAGCGGCGATGCGGATGCATGACATGGTAGCATTTCGGGCTCTTGTTCAAGGACTTTCTTAACCAAATTGTTACCATCGATTTCTCTGGTCGCACCTGCACCATGATCGTCGTCTTCATCTTCTTCTTCTTCGTCTTCTTCCTCACTCTCTTCTTCGTCTTCTTCAGGCACTCGTACGGACTGTGCTGTGCCCATTTAAGGAAAGGCAAAGAATTGAATTTCAATACAAAAATGGGATGGATTTGAAGTAGCTAGAATTTGGGATTTGAAAGTGCATTGTAAAATCCAAATTGTTTATGTGCTAAATTAGCTTAGTTAGGGTTTGTGGAGAACACAGAGCGCGTAGATTTGATTATGTAAGGTGGGGTTCCAGTAGAAAGGTGCCAGATCTATCTATCTGTTATACTCTTCTGTAATTCTTTTTTCCTTTTTTGGAGGAGATGTTATCATAACATTTTTTACGAGGGAAGTAGATCTACTTGCTAGACTGCTCTTTTTCCTTGTCGTTCCGTGTGAAAAAGGACATTCGTTATTGTCTGTTTTCCACAAAACGGCACATCTTTCGAGCCGTTTTTCTCTGCGGATAATGCCGCGGCGTATGTTTCTGTTCACATTTTCTTCCTCTTATTATTATTTCTTTTTTTTTTTAAAGAATACATTGTCCTTTTGTTGCTTCATAATATTAGATAAATTTTTTAAATAAATTTAATTCATATCAAATATTCCAATAATTTCAATTGGCTAACAGAAAAATGGCCTCTTATATCTTACAATAATTATGTAAAAAAAAAATTAAAATCTCATTATTCAATATAAAAAAAAATTAGCAGATATTATAAAGTTAAATGTCGTTTTATTTTTTCATGTTAAATACAGAGATTAATTAATTAATTAATTGATTCACAATAAATCGTTATTATTAAACATGTTTAGTTCACCTAAAAAAACATATAAATTCAAATAATTTTATTAGCTTCAAAAAAATTACTTAGATAAACTTTATTGATTATATCAAGAATCATTCTTAAATAAATAAAAATTAGAATCAGATTCCAAACATGCTCTTAAGTCATTTGAGAAATATAGAACAGACCTTTTTTCCGCAAGTTCTGGAGGAACAATGGAGGTAGCTAACTGATTAGCAAGCTCTCTAACTATGACAGTCTTTCCGACACCAAGAACACAGATAAGACAAGGGTTGTTTTTTCTTCTTTTGCAAAGTACATGCATTGCTCTATCTATTTCAACTTCTAACGTATAGGGTAAAATGTTTCCCATTCATTCTAATATTTTCCAATTCACTACCTCTCACCATACTTCTAACATATACATAGGGTAAAATGTTGTCATTCATTCTAATACCAACTTGTTCAAATTTTCAAAAACAATTCTATCTTGACCAACAAAGACGTTTCCTCCAATTTTAGATATCAAAATAGTAATAGTATTCTTAAAGGACACCATGCGACCCTCCATATCAGTCAAAACACCATCTTCTAAAATCTGAATCAAACCTCTTAAAAATATTCGTCAGCCTTCTCCATATTATCAAAGAGAATCACAGTGTGGGGCTGTCTGCGAACGGCTTCAGTGACCTGGCCACCATGGCTATAGCCCATATATATAAGCAGAAGGAGCCAAACAGGTTAAAACCTGAATCTTTTCACATATACTCAACCAAATCAAAGCCGACAATTGCTTCTTTAGAGCCAAAATATTCAATAGCTAGAGCATTAGCAAGTTAAGTTTTGCCTACACCTGCAGGACCAGTAAACAAGAAGCTTGCAATAGGTTTATTTGGATCTCTTGTACATAATCTGGCAGCACGAATGGCTTCACTAACAGATATGACAGCTCTTCTTGTCCTATAACGTGTTTTTGTAGTTTTTTCTCCATGTTTAGTAACCGGTTAACTTCCAAGTAAGTGACTTTCTCTAGTGGATTTCTTTTCCACTCTGAGATTATAGGCTCTATGTCCTTTACATAAACTCTACCTTTCAATGGAAGTTCTCCTCGTACCTGTTGAAATCTAGCGCCAGCTTCATCAATCAAATCTAGTGCCTTTTCAGGAAGAAACCCATCACTGAAATCAAATAATTTAAACAGTTGATTTGCAAAAATTTATCTTAGGGTATGCTATAAACATTGAACTTCAAAGAAACATCATAAAGTTTAGAATTCAAATCAAAATGCAAAACTAGAAACAAAACAGTTAAATTAATCTGACCTAATATATAGCTATGATAACCAAACAGCAGCATCTAAAGCATCAGGTTCATATAGAACATTATGATGAGCTTCATATTTAGGACATAACACTCTTACTACTTCAATAGCATCCTAAGTTGAAGGCTCAGCAACACCAACACTTCGAAAATCCCTTTTCAATGATCTATCTTTCTCTATGTACTCTCTGTATTCCTCAAGTGAAGTTGCCCCAATACACTACACGCATAAAATTAATGAGGACATGCCATTAGCGATCAGGAAATGCAATTTATATGTTAGTTTGATTGTACTTTGAGTTCGCCTGTTGCAAGTGCTTGTTTCAATATATTAGCTGCATGTGGGGCTTCAGTGCCTCCTAAAAGGGCACGCAATTCATCAATGAAAAGAATTGTATCTCCATTAATTAGTTTCCTTCACTTCTTCAACTACTTGTGCAAGCCTTCCTTCAAATTCCTCTCTTCTTGAAGTTCCAGCAATCAGATGCCCCATTGCTAGAGCAAATACCTGATTTTTGTATGTCAATTCAGAAATGTACCTAGAAAATACATATAAAATCAAATTCCAAGAAAACTTTATTCCCACAAAGCAAACCAAACATAATATACCTTCTTTCCCCTAAGTTCTAGAGGAACATTGTAGGTAAACAACCTTTTAAGCAAGAGCTTCAACTATAGCAGTCTTTCCTACGCCAGAATGACCAACAAGACAGGGATTGTTTTTCATTTTTTTTGTAAAGTATTTGTATTACCCTTTCTATTTCATGTTGCCTTCCAATAAGAGGGTGAAACTTGCCCTTTCAATAAAGATAAATGTGAAATTGGGATTTAGGATTCGTAAAAGGACCTCTATTCGTATGTCATTTTCTCCTTAAATTTCTGTCACTTGAACATCTATTCTCTTAGCTTTAGCCCTTTCATATACTCCTTTAAGCAATATATCCAAAACCTCTTTCATTTGCAATTTTGTAAGTTTTTCAAAAACAATCACTTCATCAATCCTATTCAAGAACTCAGCCCTGAAATTCTTCTTCAACTCTTCTGTTACTAACAACTTATTATTACAAGTACTTCCTCCAATATTAGAAGTCAAAATAATTATAGTATTCTTGAAGTCAACCTTTTGACCTTTACCATCAGTTAAAACACCATCTTCTAAAATCTGAAGCAAAGCATTTTAAGTATCTTTATGAGCCTTCTCAATCTCATCAAAGAGAACTACAGTGTGGGCACGCCTGCGAACAGATTCTGCAAGCTGGCTTCCATCTTCATGCCCTTCATATCCAGGAGGGGAGCCAAAAAGCTTAGAAATTGAATGTTTCTCCATGCACTCACTCATATCTAATCTTACAATTGCTTCTTTAGAGCCAAAATATTCAATAGCTATTGCATTAGCAAGTCCAGTTTTGCCTACGCCAATAGGACCAGTGAATAAAAAGCTTGCGAAAGGTCTGCGTTGATCTCTGATTCCAACTCTAGCACTGACGTATCGCTCGACTAACTGCTACTACAGCTTCCTCTTGCCCTATGATGTGTTGGTGTAGTTGTTCCTCCATGTTTAGTAACCGCTGAGATTCTAGGTAAGTGAGTTTCTCTACTGGAATTCCTGTCCAAATTGAGATTATATGCTCGATATCTTTTTCAGTAACTACACTTTTTCTTGAAAGGCTGATTTTCCATGTAGTACTTCAAATCTAGAACCAGCTTCATCAATCAAATCTATTGCCTTATCAGGTAGAAAACGGTCCCTAAATTTAAAAAGTAAACTCCAAAATTTAATGATAAGTTAATTATCTTTAAAAATATTATTAAGTTTTCTTGAATTTCAAACCAAAATGCAAAAAGAACAGCTAAACATAATCTTACGTTAGGTATTGGTTTGATAAAGAAACAGCAGCAACTAAAGCATCATTTTGGTATGTAACATTATGATGAGTTTCATATTTAGGGCATAACCCTTTCAGTATTTGAAAGGCATCCTCAATTGAAGGCTCACAAACATCTACCCTTTGAAAGCGCCTTTTCATGCTCCATCTTCCTCTATATACTCTCTGTATTCCTCCATTGTATTTGCCCAAACACACTACACATATAGAATAGCTAATTAAATACCATTATCAATTAGCTAGGAAATTCCATTTATGTGTTAAATATACCTTGAGTTCACCTCTTGCCAGCGCTGGTTTCAATATATTAGCTGCATCTAAGGCTCGACCGCCTGCACCAGCCCCTATAATAAGGGTATGCAATTCATTAATGAAAAGAATTATATCTACATTGGCTTCCTTTACTTCATCCACTATTTTTATAAGCCTTTCTTCAAATTCTTCTCTATATGTGGTTTCAGCAATCAAGCGCCCCCTCTTACAGCAAATACCTGATCAAGTTTCAAGTTTAGTAGCAATTACTAGAATGTAATTAAGATTCAGAAAGAGAATCTACCATTTTTCCTTCGAAGTTTTGGAGGAACAATGGAGGTAACAATCTTAGAAGCAAGCCCTTTAACTCTAACAGTCTTTCCTACTCCAGGATCACCAATAAGACAAGGGTTGTTTTTTCTTCTTCTGCAAAGTATTTGCATTACTCTCTCGAATTCATCCTGCCTTCCAATAAGATTGTCCAACTTACCCTATATAAATAATATTAATCAAAGACAAGCAGTATCATATATATACACGTTCTATAAACGAAATGGGAGTTAGGACTAATTACTAAAATTTCCCCTGCTGCCATTTTTGTTAAATCTGTACCATATTGGTCGAGCATTTGTGTTTTAAAGCTGGTTGCTTCTCAATCGTCTCCATGCCACTAGTACTGTTAATTACTGGTATGCAGGACTTACATATTGCTTTAATTTTATAGCTAATACACATCATAAATTATCGATAAGCCAGACCCAGCGTTGTTGTCGTTTTCACTTCCCAATTAAGTTGGAGAAATTTAATTAATTAAGCCATGGCATTTGTGAGGGTCCAGAGAAACTCTATGCAATGATACGATGTAGTTTCATGAATGCCTGCATGTTTTCAATACTACTATCAAGTGTTTGTCCCTTTGAAATCAGCAAGATTAGTTGCCCAGGTTGATACTTCTTTTATTGTTTCGAAATTGTTCATTCATTGATTGTCCCATGATTTTCATTTTATTTATTTTTTAATAGAGAAGGGATTTTATTTTTTATGGGCCTACTTATGAATTAAGCCAATAAAAATAAAAAATTTTTTAAAAATTTATGTCTTTTATCCTTTTTTATTGAATAGTTCAAAAATATTTTCGTTTAATAAAAACTTAAATTTTTATTGATTTGGTCTGTGAATGGTCCAGCCCGAATATAGATAAAAAAAAATAATCATTAAAGGAGTAACGACTTAATAACTTTATATTGCATGTATTCCATTAATATTAGCACCTTTTGACTTTTCATAAAAGTTAAAGAAAATAATTAAACTACTTTAATAGTAAAAAAACAAAGATAAATGATAAAATTACTGTTTTATTATTTTTATTTTATATTTAAAAGAGAGAAAATTTGATATACATATCTAGATTGTAATTGAATTATTACCTTCATTATAATGAAATAAAGAGTCGACAAGTGTCGAAATTAACAGAACGATAATGTATTAAGTGGAAAGGACAAATAGTTAAAATTATAATTATAATTAAATACTTTTTGCATAGTCGATTTTGAAAATTTATTTTATTCCACAAATATAAATCCTTTTAAATATCTTAAAAAGTAATAAATTATATTTTTCTAATATTATTTTTATTTATTAGATATAATGACTATTTTCACTAATTACTTGGTTTTAAGATAAATATTAATTTGCTCATATTATCTTTAATTTTATTATACTTTAAAAGAAATAATTACATTTTTAATTCTTAAATTTTTGTGAAAAACATTACACGAGTCTGAGACTGTAAGTCTCAATAGGATATGCACAAGAGGAGGGTAAATAGTATTGTACAAAAAATTTAGAATTTAAATATCTTTTTAAAATACAGCAGAAGCACAAAAGTATTTTAGATAATTTTACCATATAACTCACATAAGCAAAAGATCATCTATAATACTTAATCAATTAACAAATCTAAAAATAGCTCACTAAACTGAGCAACTTTACAACTCAAGAGCGATTTTAGTTTGAAGCAGAATTTATGTTAAAGTATCAACAATTCAGATCATAAGATAACAACATGTCATTATATTTAAAGTGTGTGAGTATGAAGAGACATGCAATATCAAAAACATAAAAAGAGAAAATCAAACAGCAAAAATTATAGTGGTTCGGCACTTCTCATACCTACATCCACTCCTCAAGAAACCATCTTGAGATCATCTACTATTTAACTTTTTTCAAGGGCAAGAGTGAAGCTTATTACAATGGAAATAGTTCTAACACTTAACACTACCCATGTCCCATAAGTTTTTGCAAAGAACTTATAAACTTACCTTTTAATTTTTATTAAAGAACTAGAAAACTTAATCCTATTAATTTTTCTAAAGAACTAAAAAACTTAACCTCTAGTTTTTGTCAAAGAACTAGAAAACTTAAATCTAATTTTTATAAAGAACTAGCAAACTTACGATATTTACTCTCACATAAAATAGGTACTTGAAAACCTTTACAAATAAACTTTACACAAAACTTTCAATCATAGATTTTAAGATTTAAAAAATTTTAATCTATTCGAGATTTATAAAACCTATGATAGATAGAATGATATGTCAAATTAAGCTTAGGAAATAGATTTTTATAAATAAAACATATGAGTTTTGAAAATCTCTCTCTAAAAATTAATTTTAACCTTCTCTTAAAATTTATGCAATAAAAGCATGAATAAGGATTTCAATATAAGAGAGTTTATAATATAAAAACACAATATTAATTTGTCTCTCATAAAAATCAGTTTTCTCTTCTCTTGTGAAACTAAGAAGAAGGATTGGAGAGTTCACAAAATAAAAGATAGAAGCTTAGTCTTTGCTCTCATACTTTTAAAATTTTTGTCAAGCTTTAATTTATAAAAGAAGTAAGAATTGTTAGGTGGTAGATTTGAAAAAAAAAAAAAAGAAAGTCTTTTTGAAATATTATTTCCAAAAGAGAATTTCAAATCAAATATTATTTTTAAAAGATAATCTTTTTAAATCACATTTTGAAAAATTCAAATCCTGAAATATATTTTGTGAAATAAAATATTTTCTCTAAGATTTTCAAACATTTATTTAAGAAAATCAAATCTTTTAGGAAATATATTTTAAAAATTGAAGAAGATATTTATATATATTCTTAATATAGCATGATCTTCTTTTTATTTTGACAAAATACTAAATAACTCTAAAATACACAAAGACACTAATTAAATCTTTAATTCTTCAAAAATGTCTTGATCTTTCATAGGATTTGTTGAATCTTCACTTAATGATTTTTCCATTTAATTCCTGTAAAAAACTTTAACACAATCTATAAAATAAATAATTCAATTTATTATTTTTGTTAATCAAGAGTATTGTAATAACTTTGTGACAAAAGAAGAAATACAAGGGATTAAATAGTTATTTACTCATAAAAGGAATGTAATGCTTTTTTTGACACTTAGCTCAATAACCTACGTACATTTGTCACAGTTTAACACCATTCAGATGAGGACAATTGAATAGTGATCGAGTAGATATGCCTATAAAATGTCAGTCCTAGACATGACCACATGGGTCCACGTACAAATTTTACAAAAAGGATACATACGAACAAACAGTATGGCCTCTTTTCCAGCACAATGATCACTGTTGCATAAAACCATTTTAATATTAATCAAAATCTAAATATTATCTATTGCTGTAATCTCCCAAACCTTTAATGGTTCAGAATTAATAAATTAAAAAAAAAAAAAAAAAAGATTACTATTGAGACAACAAAAACAGTACAGCTTGTAATGACATGATAAAAAATAGAAACTGTCTGTGCATTGTCTCCACAGTTTCGTAAGAAGACAAGTTTGTAATTCCTTTAATGACCCAATTATTTGTCTGTGTGATTGTAATCCAATGCTAATATATAATCCTCTGCGTTTTTTAAAATTAAACCTTAAAAAATTTTAATTTTAATCCTCTTTGTCTCTTATTTTCAGGGTTTCCCTGTATTAATAGAACGAGGACCCACCAACAGAGAGTCATCTCTTTTGCTGAATTTATGTTTCCACTATACTTCCTCTTTTGCAGGCAGCATTATACATTAATGGGACTTATTGACAAATTTTCAGAAATAAGAAGGGCTTACTGCTTTTTTTTTATAAAAAAAAATATATACAAATAGTGTCTATGTCTATACATTTTATGGATTAAATGGACAAACATTTTCCATATTAGCATTTTAAATAAATAATATAATTAATATAAATAAGCAAAGCTATCAACTTTAATAAAATTCAGTTCTTGATATCAGTCATTATTATTATTATTATTATTTTATATATTAATATTGCTTTTTCTATTTGTGATTTGTTTATATACACATATAAATAGTGTAGACTTTATTTTATTTTATTATTTATTTCAATATATTGAAAATTATTTTTTTAATTGAAGTTTAAAATCTCTAAATCCAGAGTGAAATTCAACAACAATTTTTTATTTGGCGACACAACGGTTCTATTTTTTTAATATAATTATTATCACATCTCATTTTAACAGAAAATGACATTTTTTTTAATTGAATATATTTTTTTTTTCAAATTATTGAAGAAAGCAGCCGAGCAAATAAATAATTGAACGAAGGAAAAAAGAAACGAAAAATGAAAGAAAAGGGGTCCTAAGAGATAGCATAGACTTTTAGACTTAAGGATAGTCTTTTAAAAAGTTTGCTTTTAGTGTTTTTAAGCATATACTAATTAATAGTAATTAACAGTAAACAAATAAGGTTTAAATACAAATGGTCGGTCCACTAATCCAATTGAGTGTTAGAATCCAAATCTTGTAGATAGATATTCTTTTTGAGTTTTTTTTTTTTTTTTTCATTTTATCATTTATTTAAATCATCAAGTCATATCTGCTGTGCTACAGCTGGCTCACTGCAATAATTAATTTTATAAAAAAGGATAATCTCTTTCCAAATCACATTCTAAATACTATCACTAATTAGGAATTTTTCTTTTCTTTTTGACCATAATGCAAAATTTCGACTATTCCTTATAAATAAATAAATAAATAATATAATTATAAAGTCAAGCTTATCACAAAATTAATTAAATATATTTATCCTACTTATATGTCAAAAGCAAGAGTACTTTGAACCCATTCTTTAACTTCATATAAATATGCATTTTTTGCAAATAATATTTATATATATGTATATTATTTATTCCAATCCACCCTCTCAAAGTGTAATCAATACCCACGTACTGTTGCCACAAATGTTTGTGAGATGGCTAGTCAGAAAGTACTTGCCTATTTGGATTTATTGAAATTTTTATTTAATATTTATAAATTCATTTATTTAAATTTTTTTATTTAATATTTATAAATTCATTTATTTAAATTTAAAAATTTAAATAAAGCAAATTAAGTCAAATTTATTTATTTATTCTCAATTCTTTTATTTGTGGAAAACCTAAATTGATTCAAAAATTATAATGAATTAAGAGCTTATTAGTTGGATATAAAATAAAGAGGTATGTAAAATAAAAAATGAAAATATTGAGATTTATAAAATATTTTGTTTAGAAAGAAGTTAAAATAAAAAGTGGATCTAAAATATTTTTATTTTATTTTTTTTCAATTTACTCTTTAAAATAGGGGAAAATAAAAATAACAAAAATATAATTAAATAAAATAGTTTTTTTTTTTTTTTTTTTATTTTTCCTCCAAACCAAACATAAAGTGTAAAATAAAATAGTAAAATGAATAGTACCATTTTGCGCTCTCCTCGATTGACGTCTCGCTCCATCCAAACAAAGCATAAAACTCTTGTGGTTTATTTAACTGGCCGTTAACGTGAATGAATGTATTACTTATCTTCGTCAGTGCCAACATTTAATTGGAAAAAGAAAAGAAAAAAGAAAAAGGAAGGATGACTTCTCTCTTTCTGTTTCTTCCATAGGAAGAATCAATAAATAGGACAGGTCATAAGTGTCATAAGCCATCTTCACTTCAGTATTCATTCTTCAACTCTCTCTCTCTCTCTGTCTCTCTCTCCTTTGCATGGAAATGTGTGTCTAATACAGACACTGCAACAACACAATAAAAATTCTTAGATAGTTAAAGATCTTCCTCTTCTCTTATATCAGATCCTGTTAATTTCTTGATTGGCCTCTCCATCATGCTTCGATCATTAGCCAGGTCTTCCTACTATTTTCCATTTTCCTTCTTTTTCTGTTTTTCTTACATATATATGGCGATTATTTCTTTATTTTCTCATCATTTTATTCGTATTTCTTTCACAGCAGAGGCTTCAAGTTCACCAACAATGCAAGATCTTACTCCGCAGCCACCTCTAAGAGGTTAGTAAATTCAAATCTTTCTTTTTTTAAATGAAAATTAAGATGAATTATCCAACTGAGGATAACTCCGGTAAACTTGAACCTCACAACACTTACTCCATGTTTGGTTTAAAAAGAAAAGGAAACGAGAGAAAAAAGAAAATAAAGAGGAAAAAGAAAATTTTTGAAAAGAAATTATATTTTGAATAAAAACGGAAAAATTATATATACATATATACTTTTGTTTGCACTCAAATCATCCCATATTTCTATATGGATAGAGGAGGAAAATAAAATTATTTTTATTCTACTAATTTATTGTTATAATTTTTTTCTATTTTCCTCCTAATTTGGGGGCACAATTTTGGAACTAAAGAGAAATAGAATTTTCTTATTACTTTCTTTTATCCCATATTTTCTCTCCATCCGAACATAGCATTTGTCCATGAAAATCTTAAATGTTAAAAAAAAGTATTTTTATACGGAAAAATTCCTGATTTATCAAAATAATTTTGTTCCTCTAAAAAAACAATTTTATAAGTACATAATATTTATAGCTATAGCTATATGTCTATGAAATTCAAATTCAGCAATCGTGTAAAATTTTTTGTACTTTTTTAGAAAGCAGGAGGTTTCTGCAAGCGACTGTTTCGCATAGAAACTTGCCATAATTTGTGCATCATTGCATGCATGTGGTCACTCAGCAGATCTATCGATCCATTTTATTATTATTATATTTTTTTATATGATAACTTGTCAATTTAACTCTTATAATAAGGGTTTTTTTTTTTTTTTTTTTGAAGAAATAATAATGTTCTGTTATACTTTAAATTATTGACAGTCATTGAATGCTCAATCCAAAACTATATATATAAAAGAGAAATTCATATATGTGAATTTAATATATAACTAAAAACATTATAACAGCAATAAAATGAATTTTATATAATTTATTTGAAATCTTATGTTTTCATACTTAAAAAATTAAATTTTTTATGTATTTAATACTGTGAAATTATTAAATATACTTAAAATTTTGTTATTAAAATAGATGAAATTTTTAAATCAATTTTGTGAAATTAACATAGTACTATACTCTCTTTTCTGTGGTTTCTCCCTTCCCTATCTCACTATCACTTCTCAACCTTTTTTCTTTTTTATTTTTTGCATTATGAAAATCGAATATATATTTAATTTATTTAATTGCGTGGTGTACTATTTAATATGTGAATTTTATTGATAATATATTATAAAATTTTTAATTTGTTTGTTTCAAGTAATGTCGAAGTGTTTTTTGTTAAAACATTGCCGTAGTCTCCAAAGCATATATTCTTTGTTGACCTTATAATGAATATTTAGCCTTGAGTCAGTCAAATTTTTACAACTTAAATTAAACCAATTTTGCTAAAAATTGAACGAAATCAAATTAATCCAAATTATAATAAATATTATATATTAAAATTATAAGTTTTCACACGTTAAAATAATATGTATAATTTAATTCAATTTATTATTAGTATTTTATTACCAAAATCCAACTAAACTAAAATTATTAAATTATCCAAATTGAATCAATTCCATTAGGTTTTCACCCTATCATTATTGAACTTTCTAACTATTAATGGACTTTGAAGTAAGTATAAACGAATTGTCGTTACCATCTTTCTTTCTTTGAAACCTTTTTTAAGTTTTAATTGCTTAAATAATGAATAATAGTTTACTTTCATTTTTCATTGCAATAATCATTATTAATAAAAATGGATTTGCGATACTTAATAAAAAGTTTATTTTTTAAAAAAAAAAATTATTAAATAAATTATATTCATCACCAATTATTAAATTTTTCAAAATAAATATATATTCACTCTATCTTAAAATTATAGCCTTAATTATTTAAGAGTTAAGAATGTTAGTTAAATTAGTTTAACTATAATTCTTTTCTTATTTTTTCTATTTATACCTTTAAAAATCCTAAAATTTGTATATTAATTGTTCATTTAAAATTTTAAAATAAGATGAATGGTTGGTATAAATATATATATTTTCTAAAAAATACAAATAAAATTATTATTTTGGAATACTTAAAAAGAAATTGAGATTATAATTTTAAGAATTATTATGGCTTGACATCGAGATGTGGAAATGTTATTTTCATCATTATGGACATTTTATCTTTTTCTCTATCTGTTACTCACTTGTCTGCTCAATTATTATTATGATTATCCATCAAGATCACAAAACTATAAAAATTCACTCAAAACACATGCAATGTTTCCATTTTCTAACTTGCTCATCATTGCTCAGCTTTTTCGTTGCCTGTAGCTTTAGTAATACAGTATATTTCCTTAGTTTGAAATAAATGAGTTTGTATAAAATTTTTTTATTTTATTTATAAATTTAATTTTTGTATTTAGTATAAAAAAAGGTGAATTTTTTTTTTTTTTAATTTCATAGATTCGGATATAACTAAACGAAATTCTATAAAAAAAGTAGAATTTGCAAATGAATTTTACAAACATAAATAACTAAAATTTCAAGATAAAACTCTACATTTTTCTATTTTTCTAAAATTATTTTACCGAAGGTATTTTAAAAATAAAAGTAAATGAGTTTTCAATAATTGAGTTTATTCCAAACATGAAATAAAATCATTTATGAATAAATTGATCTAGGATTCATTTATAAATGAAATCATATATTGGGTTTGTTTGACAATTTTAACTGTTTTAATATATATTAGCTGTTATAGTAGCTGTTAACTGTTTTACTAACCGTTAGATGTTAGATATTAACTGTTAGTAGTTAGATATTTGTATAGTACTTAAATTAAAAGTGTTTAGGTAAAAAAATAAGTATTTAATTAGCTATTTAATATAAAAAAACAAAAAAGGATAAAAGCTATAGAAAATAAAGCAAAAACAAGTGATAGGCATATAAGTTATAAAAAATTTATAAAACGCTAAACGTTAATGAGAATAAACATTTCGTGAAAAATTATCTCAAACTCTAAACGTTAGAATCAACGTGACATTACCAAACACAGTAATAAATTAAAATAATATTTTAACTCAATAAAAAATATTAAATATTACTTGAAACTATATTGTGGAAGAGTGCCTTAGTTCATTTATAGCAAAGGGAGCATAATTTGTTGTTTACTCTTCATAATATCGGTATTACATTAGTAAGAATCTCTACTTTTAGAAGTTCATTTTGTTACCACTCAATTTTATAGTCCTTTTATTAATTTGTTGTTTTTAAAACTTTAAGTTTGAAAAAAGTAATGAAATCAGTATAGGGTGAAATATAAAGAACCTTTAAATATAAAATTAATTATTAGTTTTTATTTGATTTGATTTATTTTAATTTTATATATATATATATATATATATATATATATATATATATATATATATAAAAGAGGCTTATTAGACTGGAAGAATATGGAAAAACCATATAAGTAGATGATTATAAAATATGAGCTGACCAGAAATTAAAAAAAAAAAGGAAAAATTCAAATCCAACACTCCTCTTTTAAAATAGTGTAATTAATTCAATGTACATTTTTGCTTTGAAAGCAGGCTGGAAGGTAAAGTGGCCCTAATTACAGGGGGTGCAAGTGGGCTTGGCAGGGCTACAGCCCATGAATTTATCAAACACGGGGCCCAAGTCGTTATTGCAGATATCAATTCTGAGTTGGGCCAAAATGTTGCCAATGAATTGGGCCCTGCAGCCAACTTTGTCCAATGTGATGTCGCTATAGAGGCACAAGTAAAAGAAGCTGTAGAGGCTGCAATGGGCCGTCACGGCAAACTAGATGTAATGTACAACAATGCCGGTATAGCAGGCCCAACCGTACCGAGCATTACCGATCTGGACCTTAACGAGTTCGATCGGGTAATGCAGATCAACGTTCGGGGCGTTGTCGCGGGGATAAAGCATGCAGCCCGAGTAATGAAACCCGTGGGCTCTGGGTCCATTTTATGTACGTCGAGCATTTGTGGGCTCATGGGTGGGCTCGGCCCACATGTTTACACAATATCAAAATACACAATTCCGGGGATAGTAAAATCAATGGCAAGTGAGCTGTGCAGGAATGGAATTAGGATCAATTGCATTTCACCTGGAGCAATTCCAACTCCGCTTTCGGTGAGCGAAATAGGGCAATTTTACCCTGCGGTTTCAAGAGAGAAGCTGGTGGAGATTATCAATGGGATGGGAGAGTTAAAGGGAGCAAATTGCGAAGAAATAGATGTGGCAAAGGCTGCATTGTATTTGGCATCAGATGAAGCGAAATACGTAACTGGACATAACCTTGTTGTTGATGGAGGAATTACAAGCTTTAAGAGTCTTAATTTTCCTGCTCCTGATCAAATTGTGTAATGTTATTTCGTCATTTTCACTTTTATTTTCTTAATTTTAGGTCATTTTTCTTGTTTACTGTAGTACCTTTTCTGGGTTACAAATTAATGAATGCTGTTCTCTGAAAATGGATCATGGAATGTATAACTATGTAGTTAGATTGATTATAAGTACAGTTTCTGGTGGGCTTGAATTTCGTTTGGCATGTTCAACATATGAGTTCAACTGAACTGAGTTCTAATATCAAATTTGAATTTTGAACTTGATTCGTTTATTAAATGAGCTCCATAAATACTCTTATGTTCAACTTATTATTTTCTTTTTGAATCAAGTTTCGAGCAATTGGGGTGCTAAATTCCTAATGGCCATGCTTTTTGTGCACGTCCATGAGTTTTAGTACCCTTCACTAGATCTTAACTATCCAACATGAGATTTCATTTGGTCCACAGATTATTACATGAAATTTCGATATCAGACAATTGGGGAGCAGAGCCATCTGCCATGAAATTTCATATCTGAATCTTGTTCTGGAAAAAGCCTAAAATGAGCTAAATGTTAAATAAATTCTTTTCGTGATTTTCTTTTTCCTTCAGACTGCTTTTATCTGTATCGCAAAATTTGCAACCTAAAACTTTTATAACTTTGTACTACTTCCTATCATACGGCACTATAGGTCCATATAAATAAGCCTGCTAAAATAAAAATATGTATTTTAATAAATTGATTTTAAAATCGCTGATTTTGGTTTGATTTAAATTTAATATAGAGATTTTCATTTATTTTTTTAGCTTCAATCAATAGTGAAAATAATAAAAATGACAATGGTATTGAAAAAGACAAGAGTTTAAGAAAAAGTCTTATCAATTTTTTTAGAAAAGAGTCTAATAAGATGTGATAGGACACGAAACTAGGAAATAACTTAGTAATGATGAATTGATCATCTAAATTCATAATTCAAATAAAAAAAATATAATATGGTACACTAAAGCATACCATTAGAATAAGGTATTGTTTTAAGAATGTTGATTTGGGTATCAATAGAATTTAGGGTTGGTCCTAGGTAGATGAAAATGAGTGTCTATGGGCTAAACTAAGGTATCTTTGCTTCAAAAATGACTTTTGTGCTTGGTCTTATCCAGTCACATGTTGGGCCAAGGCTATAAAACAAGTAATTGGTAGGTACAAGTATGACAATTTTGGCTGTGCATGGAGGACTAAGACCCACCACTCCCTTTCATTTCTCTGTCCTTTCAATTAGTTGCATGTGTGCCATGTGTTGTATATATCACGTGAAAGAGAGAGAGGACTAGTAACTTCTCAATTCAATTGATTCAATGAAAAATTGTTTAAATTAATTTTTATTTTCATAGATATTATATGTATAAAGTTTATTATTATAATATTAAAGCCAATCACAAGCAATAAAGAGCACATATGACAAATTAAAAAGTAACTATCCATTAGGAATATTTTTTACATTATATAGCTACTTAATGTAAAGATCAATTAATAGTTGGATCTTGGAAGTGATAGGACCTTAACACATGCATTAGATACTATAATTGACCAAACCTCGGGACTAAATAGTAATTACTCCTTAATCTTTTACATTCTTAGAAGATAATTTCCTAAATGTATATATTAACTATGTAAATATGAAAAAACTCACCTCAAGTCTATGGCTCTACTTGTGGAAAGCTGCTTGTAAGCTACTCTAAACTCTGTTTAGTTAAAGCTTGTTTGAGCTCGTTTAATAAATTTATTGAGTTGAGCTCATGAGCTAGCTCAATAAAATAAAATAAATTAAAATATATATTAAAATAATGTCGTCGGGGTTAATAGATTTTAAATTTGAGTTCAGCTCGTTTATTGACTATCAAGTTGAGCTCGAGCTTGACTATTTTTAAACGAGCTGAAATCAAACTCAAATTTCTGAGCTTGAAACCAGCTTGAGCTCACCAAAACTTAGCTTGCGTCGGCTCATTTATAGCCCTAGACTAGATTGATGTAATTGAATAATTTTTAGAAAGTGTTTTGCCTTTATTTTTTTTTTCATTTAAGTTTATGGTTAAAAATACCATATTTCAATCAAAATTCAAGATTTCATTGCACCTATAGATCCGGTCTAAATTAAAAAAATATATATATGCTTAAATTGCATTTGACATTTGAATATTTCGAGTGCAATTTTATTTTTTATATTAAAAGTAAAAGATAAAAAATACTATATTACTGTTACGGTTTGTGTTGGTATTAGAAACTGTTATTATGGGCAGTAGCCCTTACCTTCTCCTCCTGTTTCTTTCGCATTTTATATTTTATTCACTTTAATAAATTTATATATATATATATATTCTACAATAGATTTATCCTATTTATTTTTTATTTTTGTTATTGTTACTTTGTCTCCATATTTGAAGTTTCTTTTTCCCTGTTTTATGGATGATTTATTATTAAATAAAAATATGATATTTAATTTTATTTAGTTGAAAATTTTATATTTTAATTTGCAGATATAGATATTTGATTAATGAAGTATGATAGTGTGATATGTTTCTCTATTAATGTTATTAATACATAATGACGGAAACTCTTCTTTATTCGTTATATGTTACAAATTTAAAAAAAAAATAATCATAATATAGAAAGTCAATATAATATTATTATTTTGTTGCTATTATAAAAGTTTATATATTTTGTCAAAATCAATTTCAAGCAGAAAAATATATTATTATTATTCTTTTTTTATAAAAGATTATCAAACTCTATTAACTATTAATAGTAAAATTTTGTGTCCGATCTTTATGAATATCTGTAATATTTGATATTATTATTAATAAATCATATTTTTAAAAAAAATAGAAACTATCCTTTTTAAAAAAAAAAATGGAAACTAAAGCTTAACTTTAAAATTAATATGTTAAGAAAAGGTCTCAATATTTTTATACTATATAGGGTTAAGAAATTAAAAAAGGATAGATAGAATGCACAATGAAAAATAATAAAATAGATAAAAAATTTATAAATAAATGAATGATGAAATGATTTGATATAAGATGAATTTCAATATCTTGCATGGATACATATTAAATACTTTATCATGACATAATAACGTTGATGTCTTTACGTTTCAAACTTGTAAAAGTTGGAAATTGGAATCAGAAATTTTGTTGAGGCACGTAACAAGAGCAAGAGGAGCAGCCACTTCGATGGATTGCAGTTTTGTTCATCATACTTGACTTTCTGGAAAGACATGAATAAAATATATAAATTATATGAATAAAATTGTTTTTTAATTATAAATATATGTGAAAATAAAAAATAAAAAATATATTTTAAAAGGATAGAATAGATGTTACGGCCAGTGCAGTTTAAAAAGGTAAAGCAGGCGAAGAGGGACAAGTGTAAGAGGAGAACAGAAGAGTTTTGAAGAAGAGGGAATTGAAAAGTAGAGGGAAATGGATTTGATTTGATTGGGTATTAAGTGCGGTGAAAGGAAAATAGAAATCACGAGATACTTGGCCTTTCCTTTGCATTATTTATTCCAAAGCTACTCTTTTTTTTTTTGCATTTTTACTATTATTGAATTAATTTGTATTTTGCTTCTTGCAACTGCCAATTGCCAAATGGGTTCAACGGAATTCAAATTACTTGCGTATCCCTTCTTTGAATAAAAGAAAATAAAAATATATTCTAGATTATTCATAGTAAATTTCAAAAAATAAAAATATTATTATACGCTCTTTCTTTTGTTTTCTTCCCTTCTTCTCTCCAGTCTCACCCACATTCTCTCATGAATAATTAAATTTGGATGTCAGAAGCCTTTCAAAATTAGTGGCAATAAATAAAAAATATGCATATAAATAAAAAAAAAAACACAACATTTATGTGACTTCATTAAAAGATGTATGTATGTTTCAAACTCTTTTGTTTCCATTTGACATGCATGCATGCATGCATTTCAATTTGCATCCTTATATACGTAACCCACACAGGAAGATTCATTTTTAATTAGCTAGGTCTTAGTTTTATAGATAAATTATTTAAATAAAATATATTTTTAATTTATCATTGTAATATTCTAAATCTTGATATTTTTATTTTTTAAAAATATATTTTTTTTTTGTATAAAAGAGGTAATGTTCAATGGGATTAACTACAATCTTTTAAAATTATCATTCGTAAAATAAAAGTATTTTCCATGTATTTGTACATTTCATTATCAAAATACTTAATGATGCCCCAATTGTGAAGCAATTTGAAATTGGGCTTACAAGTTTGAACAGCTAACCTATGAAGTTGCCATCAAGTATACGTACGTACGTACGTATGTATGTACATATATATATAGAGAGAGAGAGAGTGAGTCTACTGTGATTTTTCCTCCTATGAAATGAAATCTCACGATTAGAATTGTTTCATCGACAAGCCTCCCTTTTCGATTGACAAACCTAATTATTATACATGTATTTGTAATGGACTCCCTACAAACAATTTAGCCATTACTCTAATTATAAATAAAAATTGAAAATATAAATAAAGTAACGTTCTAAGATTTCAAAACTTTAAAATCATCACCGTCGGTCAAATTTATCTCAATTACAATATATATACAGTTTGAAATGAATTTTATTAAAATTTTAAATAATTTTTAATTAAATTAATAATTATTTTCATAAAGTTAATGAATTTTAAATATAATATAAAATACACATCATTTGACAGCTTCAACCCCGATGAAATCAATAACTGATTGAGATTTCTATTAATTATCAAATTATAAATTTTAACTAAATACTTATAATTTAGTTATTAGTTACGAATAAAATATCAACTGCATTAATCAGTCGAACTAAACATATTTAAAATTATTAACATTATTAAAATGAGTATTACTGTTTTTGTAGATCTAAATCAGAGTAACCAATTAGTATAAAGAAACGAAACTGAAGTTATATTTATTTTTATCTATTTTCAAGCTGTTGTAGACAAATTTATTGGATTTCGTAAAAATCAAACTAAAAAAAAGATTTCAAATTTTTTAATAAAAACAAAAAAAAAAATACCATATTTATTAAAAAGTTAAAAAATGAATTAAATCGATTTAATCATTTTAATTGAAGTAGATAAACTTTAATTATAATCGCTGCTTATGTTAGACAATGCATAACTATTTTTACATTAAAAATTATATTTCAATTATGAAAAATATGTTGCAGAAAAATTCGTGAAAATAAAAAAAAATAAAAAATCGAAGGCAGCAGCAGACACATAGATAAGCCACACAGGCTACGGAGGCAGTTCTCTCCATTCGTTTTAGTAAAAAAAGTTATAATTTTTTATATTAATAATAACAATAAAAGAAAGTACATAAAAGTTCAAACTTCGACACTAATTTTCTGTTCATTTCCTTTCATAACATGACGCCACTGCTCTAAAAAGCTTTGCTACTCTCCATAACCGTAGCTTTCTTTCTCTCTTCTCTCTCTACAACATTACCAAACCAGTCACAGAGACATGGTTCTTGGAGCTAACGGCGTCGTTTGGATGGGAGGAGAAAGAGGAGGAGCAGTGGAGGAAGACGAAGAAGATGTTGTTTCTTCTTGGACTAGAAACCACAGTAAGGATAATGAAGTAGAGCCTAAAGAAGAAGAAGATTTGGGTATTCATGGTTCTCTCTCTACTTTTAAATCTATGCTTGAAACTGATTGGTATATAAATTCTGATATAAACCCATCTCCTCTCCAAAATCACCATGAAATCAGAGACCTTGCCTTTTGCTCTAACCCAACACCAGAAAACCTTCTTTTGCAGCCTATGGACTCTTCCTCTTCTTGTTCTCCTTCACAAGCATTTTCTCTCGACCCTTCACAATCACACCAACCTTTTTTGCCCCCTAAATCTTGCTTCTCTTCTCTTCTTAATGTTACTAACCCTTTTGACAATGGGTTCGATTTAGGTTGTGAAAGTGTATTTCTAAACCAGTTTCAGCAAAATCAAGGTTCCAATTTGATGGATTTTTGTGGGCCTGAGTTTCATGCTTCTCAGTTCCTCTCTGTGCCTGATAATGCAGGAGCTGGCGGGTTCGGAAATGCGGGGCTTGAGGGTTTTGATGGTTCTCCAGGAAATGCTCTGTTTTTAAGCAGAGCTAAGGTCCTGAGGCCACTTGAGATTTTGCCTCAAGTGGGTTCACCACCAACTCTGTTTCAAAAGAGGGCTATGTTAAGACAGAGTGGGGATAAAATTGGGAATTTGGAAATGTCAGGGTTGAGGTATGGAAGAGAAAGTGGAGGGAATTGGGGTGAAATGGAAAAAAAGAGAAAGAAGAGTGAAGAAAGTGAAATTGAAGAAGTGAGTTTTGATGTTTCAGGTTTGAATTATGATTCTGATGAGCAAAATGGAGATGGTAAGGTAGAAGAGAGTGTGAAGAATAATGGTGGAAGCAACTCAAATGCCAATAGCACTGTGACTGGTGGAGAAGGTGGTGGTGATCAAAAGGGGAAGAAGAAGGGAATGCCAGCTAAGAATTTGATGGCTGAGAGAAGGAGAAGAAAGAGACTCAATGATAGGCTCTACATGCTTAGATCTGTTGTCCCCAAGATTAGCAAGGTATATGGTAGCGCATCAGTTCTTTTTTATTTTTGGTGCTTTATCGCTAGATTCTTTCGAGTTTGGGTTTTCTAGTGATGCTTTATGTCCTTCATTATTTCATCTATAAATCCTGGTGTTTGAATTCATGGCTCTTGGTCACTAGATTTAATTTCTTGCCTACCATGCTGTAGCTTGTATACTTGTATATATCGTCAACAGAATTTTTAAGAATCTTGAATAATGTTATAATTTGATAATTAACATTTTTAGATTTAGATAATTATCCATCGAGAGGCTGCAAGTTTAAGAATTTCTATCTAGTTTAGTTTAATTTCAAGGCATTTAATTTAACCTGTTTAGATTAAGGACTGTGTTTAGAGGTTACTTAGTGCAGTGTTATTAGGTGCTTCTGGGCCTTATTATCCTGATTGTTGACCTGAAAAATAATATCCATTGATTAAATTTTTTATGCTTACAGATGGATAGGGCTTCAATACTTGGGGATGCCATTGATTATTTAAAGGAGCTTCTGCAACGGATTAATGATCTTCATAATGAATTGGAGTCAACCCCTTCTGGCCCTTTGCTACCCCATTCTACAAGTTTCCACCCTTTGACTCCTACACCTGCCACCCTTCCCTGCCGAGTGAAGGAAGAACTATGCCCCAGCTCATTGCCAAGCCCAAAAAACCAAACTGCAAGGGTAAAATCCCGTCTTCTTGTTACTACAAAGAGGTTCATTTCAGCTTAGTGCTCGATTTTACTGGAAAATAATTTTGTTCGTTTAAGTTTCTGATAGGTGCTTGATGCTTTTATTTTTGAGTTTCTATAATAACTTCCACTTAACAGGGATAACTATCAAAATTTCAGATCACTCCATAAGTTTTTTGCTTGTGATTCATGTGCTGCATATTATTAGTCTCGTCAACATGGCAAAAAACTTACATTGGAGAGCACTTGTTCATTGAATTTGTACAGTTTCTTGTATATTTTGGCTCTAAGAAGACCAGCCTCTTGTCAGCTTGTGTTTAGAATCACGTTTTAGAAACCAAATAACTTGTTTAATCTCTGGAATAGATGTGCTCTTGTTTGTGCGCTTAGGCAAACAATGAACCACGTGCTTAACTTTTTTATGCTTGACATATGCTTCTTTTTAGTGATCAAATACAGTTTAGTCATCCAATCGCAATCTTGAATACGTAGATCTCTTTTAATATTATAAACCACATGGTCTAATGAGGCAGAAGATTCTTACATGTCCATTAGAGATATCCTTACTCTTCAAGAGTTCCCATCTTGTGATAAATGAGGAACTTTCAACTCAAAGCATTCTGGAAACTTTGCAGGTGGAAGTTAGGGTAAGGGAAGGAAGAGCAGTCAACATTCACATGTTTTGTGCCCGAAGACCAGGTTTATTACTGTCCACAATGAGGGCTCTGGACAACCTTGGGTTGGATATTCAGCAAGCTGTCATCAGTTGTTTCAATGGGTTTGCACTGGATGTGTTTCGAGCTGAGGTGTGCTTCTTACTCTGTCTTCTTGTTTGCTACAAAGCATTTAAAACATGAATTCTGACATGCAATCTCGGCACATAGAAATGTGTTTCTGTTCCAATCTCGACAACCATTGTTGCCTTACAATCGGAAACAGTGATAAGTAGTGTTTTCCTTTTGTTAATAGCCTGAGGAAGCCAAATTCTGCCTTTTCTGGTTCTTCATTATTTAAAGGTAAATAGATATGGTCGTCAACATATTGATCTTGTCTTTTCTTCTTTATCAGCAATGCAGGGAAGGTCAGGATGTTTTACCAGAGCAAATCAAGGCAGTACTTCTGGATTCAGCTGGTTTTCACGGAATGGTGTAATTCACAGTTTGTATATGCAATTCATATCACAGATTGTGGTACTAACTGTAGTTCTCTGGATCCAAGCAATCTGTAAATGGAATTTGCTGCTCAAGTTCCTTTGATGAAGAAAGAGCGCGTAACAAAGATGATTACTTTCAACAAAATCCTGGCGGGAATCATCAGTAGCAACAGGAAATTTTTTATGTTATCTTCTGTAGTTTTTGGTTTTAGAATAAAAACATCTTTTTTTTCTTTTCTTAATGAGAATTTTTTATGTCCAGAGTTGCTTAGTAATCTTCAAATTTATTGTTGTTGCCTTTGAGGAGAAGCCTATGTTGTAATCTATTTTATCCTTTATAATTTTTAAGGTTTATTTAGCAATATTGGTCCAATAGTTGATAGTTGTTTTAGTAGCTATTAGTTGTAAAAGTAAATGTTTGATTCTATGATGCATGGATATTTTTTAGGGTACTCATGTTGGATACTTTTGGACACACGTCGGACTCTTTAAAAAATATATTGGATTATTTTTTAAATTTTATTAATATCGGATGCTTCAAAGGATAGGATACTGCTTGGACACTTTAAGGACATTTATAAAAGTTATGTAAAATTTTTAAATAGATTTATTAATAAAAATTTTGAATTGATATTATTAATATAAATAAGATAAATTTATATATTTAAAATAAAAAAATTACAACAGATAGAAGAAGCAAAAAAAACCTAAATTATTATATGAGGTTCATAATTTTATTATTAAATTTAAAGTTCATTGGAGATGTTGAAAATTAACTCTAAAATGTGTTCAAGATTTAGTTTTTGTTCACAGTAATCTTCGACTTTTTATTAAGAAGAAGCCCACAATATTATATTGAACAAACAAAAATATGAAACGTTACACGAGATCAATTAGATTATTTTGAAGATATTAGAATTTTGAAAATTGTCAATTTATCTCTAGATCAACTGGAGATATAGATAATGATCTTTAATGATGATGTTATTATTGAGAATTTAAGTAACAATGGTGAAGTAGAAAATTGAATATTTTTTTATTTTAAATTTATGACTTATCGGAGACAACTATTGACATATTTAATTTGTTAATAAATTATATATTTTAATATAACGCGTATTGAGTGTGTCCTATTTTATTTTTTAAAAAATTTATGTGTTCCGTATCCATTATGTGTGTGTCCCGTGTTTGGGTTCGTGCAACCTAGGTTTTGATTGGCTAACAAAAATAGCGTCCAGTTTGGCTAGCAAACGACAGCTGTCTGAACTGGACGACACGAATGAGCTATTGTCGATTTTGTCAGTCGCCTAGCCCTCTTTCATTTGGGATTTGTTTGGATGAAATTGGAGGTGGGGTTTTTATGTTTTTGGCTACAGTCAAGCATGCTTTGTCCCATTGTTTGATCATCATTGTGGATCACAGATCTTATGATCTTGACAAACGGCAGGTCATTTACTTCGCACATTCACACGATATGTCATTTATGATAGTGTTTCGTTCATCAAAAAGCATTATTGCTGTGACCGATATTTTTTTTTTCTATATATACAAACTAATAGGCTTGCCATTATCCACACAACAAACTAAGGGAATTGAAACAGACAAAACGAGGATTAGAAGAAAGCTTGACATGAATGGTTGAGAATAATGCCTTTTTTGGGGGAAAACTTGTTAAGTCAAACTTAGTTTAGCTAAGAATATGCAAATTACTAAAAAAAGCAAAAGAAATATAAAGACAACCAAGTTGGTCAAAATGGTATTCTTGTACTAGGCATTGGTTAGTTTGTAGAATATTGTTTCTATCCATAAACCTGAAAATGGAAAGTCAATTCTTGATTCCTATTTCTTTGGTGAATTGTTAGAAGGCATTCATGTGCTCCTTTCATTCAATTCTTGCAGCCCTTCTATTTCTTGGTTTCTTGCTCAAACATCTTGAATCTTTCAACCTGTCATTTCTTTCTTGATTCCTAAGGTAACATTTTTAATTTCCTTTTAGTTCTTCAATCTTTTTTCCTTCTTTTATAGGGAGGCACTAGAAATCAATTTCCAGGGTTCAATTGTGCATAGGCAATGGGACAGTGTTGGAGCCAGGTGAATCTCTGATCGATCAACAGTGCATTTCTTGTCATGTTTTGTAATATTAATTGACAAATCAAACAAATTTCTTGCAGGTTAGCATATGTGGCAAGTCTAAGAACGATGGTAATGATGATACTAGGAAAAGTAAAGATCCTGGACATGGAGATTGTAGCTGTAAAAATGTTCACCGAATAAATTCCATTCAGAAATGGGAGGAAAAGTTATCAGAAGCCAACAAAGACAACAAGATCGTAAGTTTTTAATATGTTAATCAACTTTTCTCTGGAAGTACAAATTATTTCATTGTCAATTCTCATATATATGTATCTTTAACAGGTAGTTGTAAATTTTTGTTCATCCTGGTGTTCACCAAGTAAATCCATAGCACCTGCTTATTGTGAGCTTGCTGATAAATATACTTCCCTTGTATTTTTAAGCGTAGACATTGATGAGCTTGCAGTAAGCACTATTACAACGAATTTCAATTTTATCTTTCTTAATTTCAGGATTATGGTTCTGTTAATGATCTTTATTTCTTGGTTGATGCATGCAGGAGTTTAGCTCTTCATGGGAAATTAAGTCAACTCCGACATTTTTTTTCCTTAAGGATGGACGACAAGTAGACAAACTTGTGGGAGCAGACAAACCAGAACTTCAGAAAAAGATTGCATCTTTTGTTGGCTCCAAATGAACAATAATACCCATCTCGAGTTCGCGTTCTTAATCACTTTTGTTTTCCTCATCAGAAAATTTGGCAGGATCCCCTTCGCGCCATCTTAATATTGGTGCACATAAAATGCTCGTCTGAGGACTAGAAAAAGCCGTCATTGCAAAAGATTGTAAAGAAATGAGAAAATGTAAACACAAGTTGAAGAAGAAAAGGAGCCAAATGTAAAAATGACAATTAGAGAATCAAAATGCTTTGATCATCTTAGGACTAATTGAGCAAGAAGACGCTAATTAATGAACGGAGATGAAACTAGCAATGGTTGGCTCCTAAGGCCTGATTAACAACTTAACCAAAATTTCAATCAGTGGTTGCTTGTTAGTATTTGTATTCTACTAGTCTAATAAGCAATCAATTAGTTACTATGTGATTGTTCTTTGTATGCAAATAGCTTGAAGATCAATCTTTCAATTTCCATTTTGGGCAGCATTATAGAACATAAAATCTTTTTTTTAGGTGATTTAATCCTCTCGAGTTGTAGAGCATAAAGATTTTTTTTCTTTCTAGCAAAATACATTTTGCAGAATCAAATTTATATTCTCGTTCTTACCTTAACCACCTCTACCAACACTTTCTTGGTTGGTAGCTAATATTTTCCTTTTGGTATTATTACAAGGATGGTCCAAGTTTTAACGACTGGTAGAAGAACCTAAAATATATATTCATTACAAAAGCAAAGCTTAGCAATTGATGATGTCCTAATAATAGCCGGTTTTGGTTATGGAGGGAAATTGTGGCGAACCCAATGCTATTGCTACGGCCTGTGGCGGTTTGGACCATTTATCTCCTTGTGGAAGACCATTGGCTCAGTCTAATGATAAGGAAAACAACTTTTGATTTAAATAACAACAAATACTTTTTGATCTACTGGTCAATATTTTGAATTCTTTATTTTTTTATATATCCATACTTACATTCCATATATATTTTTAATTATATTACCAAATATGATAACAAAATATTAATTATAGTTAATTATAATACATTTTTCATTATATTACGTCGAACATATATAAAATAATTTTAATTTTCTAATCCTATACTCTCTATTTCATAATTCATTTATTGAAGGTGACTCATGTAAGTAATACAAAATTGAATTGTGTGAATGGCCATTTAGCATTGGTACGATGGTGATAGGTTTTTCAAAACTTGTATTATTTTAGTATTAAAAAATTCATAGCTTTAAAAATGACTTCACCACTACCAAATTAAAATTTGTTAGTTAAGTATTAATTATTTTTTGATTAAATATTTAAATAAAATATTAAAAATTTAATTGCAAAGTAAAACTGTGGGACTCAGTTACTTTAAAAAAATTACTTTTATTTACTCGGATACTGATAGCATGCAATTGAATTTTTGTTATAAAAAAGTTTAAACCTAAAATTTAATAATTTTTTATTTTTAACTGACTATAAATAAGATGATAGTAAAAATTATTAATTTAAAAGTTTTATCAGTAATTATTTTTCTTAGATTTATAAAATTTAAATAAAATAATATTTAAATGGACAAAAAAAAAATTTTAAAACCCGTAGCAAGTGCTTATTAAAAAGTTTAGCAAGCGCATAGGAGCCGACTGCTGGGAATAAATCAGCACATCAGCAGTATGCTTGCTTTTATACATCGTTGGCCATACACACAACCGTAGAGGCAGGAAGACATAGAGTGGTCCACGTCGGAAACCCCTAAATCAATGCGCTCCTAGAAAATCTATACTCACATCTACACTAAATTCTCAATAATAACAACATGTTTATTCGCCGTTAGATCTCTACAAAAATGATCATAGGAACAAGTTTACCACCATAGTGGGCCACCCAATTCTTCACAAACTCAAATCGTGACCGCCACCATAATCGTCAGGTCAGCAGTGGGAGAGGGTGTTTAAAAAGAAAACAACATATGAAAAACAACAAATAGACACTGACGAGAAACCACGTTTTTGCGTTCAAAAGGAAGGCGCCGCCGCGTCAGTTTCATTTCTTCGGTTTCTCTTCAAAGCCGCGGAAATAAACTATCTTTGAGTTTCTGAAGGAATTTGCCGAAATCAACTAACCTTAAACTCTAAAACCTACATTCGCTGAAAGCTCAGTTTTGCATTTCCTTTTTCGCTAGGGAGCTCGGTCTCGAAGGTAATTACCTGTTCTTGTTATGTTATGGACGGAAAATGAATGCAAATTGGTGCTTGTTGTGGTTTTGATATTTTTTTTTTACAATGTTTGTTTATGGAAAATTTGCAGATCGAGTTCCTGAAGGTGAATTTATTGCTTTATTGGTCGAAATTTCTTTTTCAATTGGATTAGGAAGGTTAGTTTAGTTGATCTAAAATGGCAACTACCTTGCATTTTTGTGGTGGCAAAGTTGCTTATTCAGTTTTGCCAAAGAGAACATTGCATTGCCCAGCCTTGTTGTCACAGCAACGCCTTGATTTTGCTATCTCTGTGGCTAAGAGTTCTGGATTTTGTGCAAGTGTAAAATTTTCTTGTACAAGTAATAGAGTTTTGAAGATTAGTTGTGACGGACGAACTGTTGATGTCCTTGAAAGGAATAAAACCGAGTATTTTAGCGATGTTAGTGCTGAACCTGATAAACAATTAACTTGTGTAATGAAATTTGGTGGCTCGTCCGTTGCATCTGCTGAGAGGATGAAAGAAGTTGCTGACCTTATACTTAGCTTCCCAAATGAGAGACCTGTCATTGTTCTATCAGCAATGGGAAAGACAACTAACAAACTTTTGCTGGTACACATCTGTTGTATTTTTTTATTCGTGTATTTTTTTTTTCGGTTGGTTTCATGTTGGAAAAGACTTTGTTTTCAACTTTTTCGATTTTGATTATTAGGCTGGAGAAAGGGCTGTTTCCTGTGGTGTAACTAATGTAGAGACTATTGATGAGCTGAGTTTCATCAAGGAATTGCATCTTAGGTGAGAGAATAATAATTTTTTCCCCCTTTATGTTTGTTTCAAGTCGTGATATTTTTGCAATTCATTGTATTCTCACTGTGCATCATGTTAACTTATCAGGACAGTAGATGAGCTGGAAGTAGGAAAGTCAATTATCGAAAGTGAGTTTCTATTTTGCTTCTGTTTTTGTTTGATAATTACAATTCACTTGGTTGTGAAGTAGTTTTTTTTTTCAACTTCTCACATGCTTTTTAATAATTACTAGCTGTCACAATAACATTAGCCAGTAATTCATATCCAATGTATTATGCCCCTTGCAGCTCACCTAGAAGAACTGGAGCAACTTTTGAAGGGAGTTGCAATGATGAAAGAATTGACGCCTCGAACAAGAGATTACTTAGTTTCATTTGGAGAATGCATGTCCACAAGGATTTTTGCTGCGTATTTGAATAAAATTGGTGCAAAAGCCCGCCAAGTAAGTGATTTATATTCTACTTTCTTTTTAGACTTTATCTTATTACAAATTAAATTGGTGTTGCTGCTTGTGAAATTTCTCATAGATTTTTTACTCTGTCAATGTAATCTTTGTTCTTTTTTTATTTTTTTTCAAATAACAACTGTAACTTAGAAAAGAAATAACCTTAATCTCGTGGATTACATTAAAAGAAGAATTTAAAGCCACTTGACAATTTGGTGACCAATAAGATATCAGCACCCTGATTAAAAATATGACAATAGAATTGGGATAACGGCATCACTTGATCTATAAACTCTTGTCATGGTGTATTCTGTATTGAATCATATACAAGGAGGCACACTTTCATCTCATGTTTAGAGACTAGAGTTTCTATGACACATTGACTTCTAGGTGTAGAGTTGAAGATGAATGAGAGCATTTGATTAAAACAAAATGAATGTTTTTTTGTGGTCAAAATTTGTTGTCATATTCCACAAATGCAATCCATGATGACGGTCAATAATAACGCACATTTTATTTTTGCAGTATGATGCCTTCGATATTGGTTTTATCACCACAGATGACTTCACAAATGCAGATATTCTTGAAGCAACTTATCCAGCAGTTGCAAAGAGGCTATATGGGGATTGGATCAGTGATCCAGCAATTCCAATTGTTACTGGTTTCCTTGGGAAGGTCTCTCCACAGACTAAGTGCTTGGAAGTCTTGTTTGTGGAATTAATGAACTCTTTTAAATGGATAGTTTTGGATTTCAGCTGATGCTGTTATTTATTTATATATTTATGCCAATTTCACATACTAGGGCTGGAGATCTTGTGCCATTACTACATTGGGCAGGGGTGGTAGTGATTTGACAGCCACAACAATTGGAAAAGCATTGAGTTTGCGGGAGATTCAGGTATGTGGCTAATTGTGTCTGCAAAGCATGCATGAAACTTTCTTTTTTCTTCTACTTTTATTCTCCCCTTTTTTTTTTTCGGGAGCATTTTTGTTTAGGATTACACTCTATATTTAGTGATTTCATGAGCATATGTTTGTGACATCAACTATTAAGTGTTAACACAATAATTATTTTTCATGAGAAGTGCTGCTGATGAATGGATTCAACAAAGTTGTAAAATGGTCTCAAATATATTTCTGCTTCTTTCATGTTCTTTTAGAAATTACAGGAATTTAAGTTTGGAGTCCATTGCAGGTGTGGAAAGATGTTGACGGTGTTTTAACATGTGATCCTAACATATATCCAGCTGCGGAACCTGTGCCATACTTGACATTTGATGAGGCAGCTGAACTTGCATATTTTGGAGCACAGGTATCAAATCCTATGGCTTCTTCCTGGTTAAGCATGTAACTCCCTTATATTGAGTTCAGTTGCATTTTTTTATTTATCAATTTCTCTTCTGCGACCAAATCATGAAACTCTGTCCTCTTCTTTTCTTTCTTTCTTTCCTTTTTTTTTCCTGTTCTCCAAAACATAATTTTTATGGATGACAAGATGAGAGGTCTGAATTTCATAACTAGTATTTTATACTTGTGCTTCTTAACATTGGAAATTCAGGTGGGACTTTGTTTTTATTAAACTGCTTTTTGCTTCTTAATCCATCATACCTGGTGGATTACCAAGGCTCCCATCCTTTGATAAAGCAAGCAAAATCCAATGAACATACAAGGAAACCAAAGTTATCATAGAAGCAAAATCAAATACAGACCAGCAAGCTGACTTTCATCATTTGACCTGCTATAAATTCCCTTATTCTTCCTGTTCTGTCTTGATGAAACAAGATTGAAATTCCTTCTCTCCCTCCATTTAATGATTGTTTTCCATCATCCTTGCGGAATCTAAATTAGGAATCTACATTTGATTCAATGCTTGTTTGAGGCGCTTTTAATTGTTTTTACTCGACATGGTTGTCGTGTAATCACTGTCTATTGACAAGAGATCCAAGTGATGATTCTGGCAACAAATTCGATGATTTATCCAACCTTGTTTTTTTTGCCATTTTGCAGGTGCTGCATCCACAATCCATGCGACCTGCTAGGGAAGGTGATATTCCTGTTAGGGTTAAGAATTCTTACAACCCAAATGCTCCAGGAACTCTCATAACGAGAGCAAGGGATATGAGTAAGGTTTGTACAAGAATCAGAAAAATTACTTCTTGTGGACAATTTCAAACAACTAAAATTTTGTTCATCCAAAATTCAGGCAGTACTAACTAGCATTGTTCTGAAACGGAATGTGACTATGTTGGATATTGTTAGCACTCGTATGCTTGGTCAATTTGGCTTTCTTGCCAAGGTAAGCAAGCTGAAATTGGATTTTATTCTTGTCATTTGAAGCTTGAGCCGTTGGTTTAGACCCCATTGAATGACATATTTTCTGCACGTAGGTATTCTCAATCTTTGAAGATCTGGGCATATCGGTTGATGTTGTAGCAACTAGTGAAGTTAGTATTTCCTTGACACTGGATCCATCAAAACTTTGGAGCAGGGAACTCATTCAGCAGGCAAGCGTACGGAATCTTTTTTCTTGTTTTTTTGTTCACTTTCAGAATGCTCTTTACAGTTGCAGTGTCTTCTGCAGCAGGATTTTGCATTTTTTTTTTATTTCATTATTGACAATCAATGTTTCCACCTTTCTTGTCCAGGAACTCGACCATGTTGTGGAAGAGCTAGAGAAGATTGCCGTAGTCAATCTCCTTCAGCATAGATCAATTATTTCTCTCATTGGGAATGTTCAGAGGTCATCATTGATATTAGAGAAGGTGCTCTATTATGATTGCTCACTGCTTAAAATTGTCATACTGACTAACTTGATCCTTAATATTTTTACATCAACACTACATGAAACTTGATGTTTGATTGAAATGGAAGTAAATTGAAATTCTGATGTCAACCATATGGGTTAAACATTTTCCTAAGAATTTGATTTCTCTTATTTAATATGCCCCAACCATCCCCAAAGCTTTTGAAAAGGGATGCACCTGTTATTTGATTAATTGAAAGGGCGAAAAGAATTAATTAAAGCATGCGGTAATATGAAATTGCTTTTTGTCACGTTCATTTGTCTTTCTTATTTTACCGCTTATGATCGTTCTAAAGGGAGGCTATTTGCATAGTACTAGACAAAGTTATTAAGAAGCAGTTTTGATATCTTGTGACATGCGTTAGTGAAGGGTTGGACATTTTCTTTTTATTTTCCTCACCTATTTACTGGTGTTGCTATGCAGGTATTCAATGTTCTTAGAACCAATGGTGTCAATGTTCAGATGATATCGCAAGGTGCATCAAAGGTAGAGCTTTATTCCCTTTGCATGTGTCTATTTTAGTTCGAACTGCAGATTTTACATTTCCTATTCAGAATCCAACCATTGTATGCATGTGTGTCGATTCGCTTTTCCTCTGAGAATTGTTAATTAAGGAACTCAATGGTTTGATTTTGCCAACCAGGTTAATATCTCATTAATTGTGAATGACGACGAAGCAGAGCAGTGTGTCAGGTCACTCCACAAAACATTCTTTGAAACAAACATTTCTGAATTGGATTAAATATGTTTGACTCAGCCTTTTCAAATGATAAAGTGCTTTTATTTCGAGCAATTTTTTAGAGTTTAGGGAATTCTCTCCCTTTTCCCAGATTAATTACTGTAGCATTTAGCAAAAGTCATTGTATTTCGGTAATTTGAATTTTAAGTTGTGATTTGTTATGTTCTAATCCAAAACCGATGATTAAATGTTAAGTTGTATTGTAACAGTAGTGCTACCTTTCTGGTTTTGCCTTTAAGATCCATCTATTTAAAATTTTGTTTACATTGAGCACTATGCGCTTGAAGGCTATATTGTGCTTCATAAGATATATGTTTTGATCAAAAGTTTTTGTTTCTTTTTTGGTCGAATTTCTTTTCTTTTGACGGTTAACCGAATGCGCAATTGTAAACAGAGGACGGGACCTAACCCATTGATATCCATATTTTTCAACGCCTTCCCATTAAAAGTGAAATCCTTTGGAAAATAATATAGGAGGGAAAATAAAAATAGAAAATAATGAAACGTTAATATTTTCTTCCTTAATTCTTTTTTTTTCACTCTGTGTGGAAGGAAACATATAAGGATAAGAATGGAGAAATGAAAATAGTTTGCATTTTCAATTAAATAATATATTTTTTTCAATTTATTCGTAATTTTTTCTCTAATTTGGAGAGATTCTAATTTTATGGAGAATAAAATGGTGCATGTTTTCATTCTTTTTAATGTTTCATTCACAATCTTCCAATAAAGAAATATTTTTTCCTTTAATATTTTTCTCATAATTTTTTGTTCCTAAAAAAAAAAAAAAGAAAGAAAAACCTTTCAAATGAAGCCTTGAAGAGTTACAAAGGAGAAATAAATTATTTTCCAAAATTTTTAACTTTTTTTTATCAGATTTCACAAAATAAGAAAAGTTTAAATGATTATCCTAATTGAGTAATTTCTTATATATGTTTTCAGAATACTGTGTAATTAGAAAATAAAATAATTATTTTAAAAAGTTTCATGCACTAAGGTGAGCATTATTTTCTGTTATATTAGGTTTTTTTTAACACCTTACAATCTCATTATTTCATATCCTTTCATAATGTATAAAAAAAAGAATTATTCTACAAAAAATTTGAGTATTAATTCAAGCTTTCTCATCAAATTTGTATATTTTCTAAACAGTTTCTTGTCATTATTATATTTCTTAGTGAAAAGGAAATCAAATTTTGCTAAAAGTTACTTTTGCAACCAAAAATTCGAGACCAATTCACAGCAGAGAACCCGAACCAACCACCCGAAACCCGAATCCACTCCCAGGATCCGCCACTCTAACTCCTATAAATAGTTATATACCGACAAACACTCTGTTTAGGGTTTCTCAATCGAGCTGCTAAACAATGGCTTGCACTATCGATTTCCGATGCCTCGATGAAGGCTTCGGCGGCAAAACCTACAAGCGAAAACGTGAAGCCCAATCGCTTGCCGCGACTGGGGACGTCGACGGATCCATGGAGATTGATGGAGAAACACTTCCTCCAGCGGCAAAGAGATCAGCTGTAGCATCAACAGAGAATCCGGATAAACCAGTATTCGGGCAACCGACGTACGACGGCGTGATAGGTGGAAAAGTATCAGGTCGGAAGTGGAAGCAAGCAAGGAAGCAAAGAGCGTCGGCGAAACTGGCGAGCATAAAGGGCACGACGTTCGAGGAGAGAGAGCGACAGAAGGAGATAAAGAGAGCGTATAGGGAAAGAATGAATGAGTTGAAGGACGAAATAAAAAGGAATAAGCAGGAGAAGAGGAAGCAGAGGGAGGAAAGAGAAAAGAAGAAACAGGAGAACATATTGAGGTCTGGAACAAAGTTGCAGAAGATTACTAATCCAAAAACACTGAAGAAAATTGCTAAGTCTAAGGATAGGAAGTTGCTGAAGGTTGTTCCAGATGATGTAGTCAATAGTAAAAATAAGAAAAAATAGAATTGGGAATATGTTTTTATTTTCTGTTTGTGCTTTTCTGTAGCAAGAGAGTAAGATTCTGAAATTTTGGTGTTTTAATTGTATTGAGCCTTTATTGAGATTATCTTTTTTGTTTCAAGATCAATTGAAACTCATCAAGCATTCTGATCTAAGTTGAGTTCTATGTATTCTTGAATTGGGAAAATGATTTCCCCTAAAAAATTTTTACTTTACTAGGGAAATAGAACTTGAAGTCTTCTAACCTACTACCAGTAATCCCTACAAGAGCAAAGCCCATCATTAAAATGATGAAACCTGCTTGAATCCCTAACTGTAATCTCTCTTCCAACAATTTTTGAGATAACCTTGATTGCAGCATGGCAGTCTGTGCAAGCTCGCAAGTTCTTCATCACCAGTATCGGCGATCCCTCTGGTGTACTGATAAGCGCAAAAGCAATTGCTAAGCGTTCGCTATGATATTTAAGGGACTCAACTTTAACATCCTCATCCTCATTGTGAAGAGCACAACTAGTATCAGGTACATATCCTTCCTTTTCCATTTTTTCCGATAACATATCGATTTTTAATATGATCTCCTTCATCTGTGGATGGTTCTTGTCATTTGCACAGAATACATGAACTTTATGTTTAATTTCAACCCAACTATAGGCTGGAACCTTCGTAAGTCCTCGCTCCCTCATCGCTTTCTTTACCTTCCCAACGCTTTCCCACTGACCTGCTTCTGCAAGGATATTAGACACGGTGACATATGGGGCAGCATCCCTAAGCACCTCCATATTGAAGAGTTGCTCTGCTGCTCTCTTGGCCAAATCTTGGTTTTTATGAATCCTACATGAGTTCAAAATTGATGACCATATGATCTCATCAGGATCAAATGGCATTTCAGCTATCAACTTCTCTGCTTTGTCGAATTTTCCGCTCCTGCATAACACATCAACTATAGATGCATAGTGTTCTCTCTTTGGGACAAGTTTATATACTCTAGTCATGGAATTAAAATATCTTAATCCTTCTTCAACCAGCCCGCAGTGGCTGCAAGCTGTAAAAACACAAAGGAAGCTTACTGAATCTGGTTGACAGCCTAGCAGAACCATCTCCTCAAATAATTTAAGAGTGGCCTCACCATCCCCATTTTGAGCATAAGCTGAAATCAGTGCATTCCAAGAAACCAAATTCCTTTCAGGCATCTCTTTGAAAATTTGAATTGCATCTTTTAAAGATCCGCATTTGGCATACATATCGACAAGTGCACTTCCGGCATAAATACTTGACATAAACCCTGATCTGATTACGTAGGAATGTAGCTGTTTCCCCAATGATATTGAAGCCAAATTTGCAGAGGCCTTTAAGATGCTAGCAAAAGTAGCCTGGTCAGCAGTTACATTATTCCTACGCATCTCACCGAACAACTTTAGACTTTCTTCAAAATGTCCATTTTGAACATTAGCAGAAATCATAGCTGTCCACGGAACTGTGCATCTACTGCTCAGTTTCACAAATATCCTTTCAGCCTCCTCTGGTCTTCTACATTTCGCATACATGTCAACCAAGGCATTTGCTACAAGAACTTCTGAATCAGCTTTGGTCACGATGGCTTGGGAATGGAGTTGCTGGCCCATTTGCAAGTCTAACATATTTGCTGCTAAACTCAACATGGTTGCAAAAGGGAAATTCCTCCTATCATATTTTGTAAACTGCAGTTCCCTGAAAAGATTAATTGATTCTTTGATTAGTCCAGTCCAAGCGTAAGCTGTGATCATCATATTATAAGAAACACCATCTAACTCCGGCATCTTATAAAAAAGTTTCCTAGCTTCATCTACACAATCATGCTTCGAGTAGAAATCAAGCAAGGCATTCCCCACAAACACATTCCATACAAGAGCAGTCTTCACAGCATAACCATGGACTTGTTGCCCAAATGCTATATCATCTAAACCAATACCAGCATATAAAACAGCTTGGAAAGTAAAATCTGAAGTCTCAAATCCCAAATCTCGCATCTCCATGAAAAGCATTATTGCTTCTTTGTTAAACCTTTCTTTTGCATATCCTGCGATCAATGCATTATAAGTAACGGAATCCCTTTGAGGCATTTCCTTATATAACTGACTAGCTAAATCTACACAATGCATTTTGCAGTAAGAATCAATCAATGAATTGCAAATAATAACTGCTGAATCATGTCCCAATTTAACGACATGGGAATGAACTTGAAATAATCCTTTCATCATTTTGGGGTCATTGCATCCTGATAGAAGAGTTACAAATGTCACATAATCAGGCTTGGTCCCACTCCTACACATGCGAACAAAAAGCCTAAACGCTTCTATAAATTGATCACTCTTCGAGTACCCGCCAATCAAAAGTGTATATGTCACAGCATTACGTTCCACCATGCTATCAAAGATTTCTTTAGCTGCAGAGAGTTTTCCTTCTTTCAAGTAGCCCGAAATCATCACGTTTGATGAGATGGTGTTTCTATGAGGCATTTGATCGAACAGTTCGCGTGCTTTAGATAACTGGCCAGTTTGAACAAGATCCATGACCTGATAATTGGAGCGAGATGTGCTTGGGTCGAAACCCGTTTTGACAATACGAGCATCGATGCAGGTTTTGACATTTGGGCATGAATTTTTTGAAGGTTGCAACACTCCCAGAAAAGCAAGGTTTTTAAGTGGAATTTTTCTGTGTAATAACTTCATATGAAATGCATACGACCGTTCCGACTTACGCGCACTGCAGCAACCGATTTAAAAGGTCGGTCAATTTATCGGCAGCCATGCATTGAAAACGATACTGTGCCTGTGGTCGTCTTTTGTCGTTTGAAGTTATTCTATCATAATTGCCATGATTTTTTTTTTTTTTTAAAAGAGTTACATGAGTTCAATATTATTGAGAATAAAACGACGATGGTTATTGGTTATAGTATTATCACAATTTGATTCATTAATGTATTATAATACCATAAAGCAATTTTTATAGAACAGGTATAATATCACAAATTTCATGTTCTTATAAATATTCCCTTTGTGATTAGTTTTTGATTATTTGAAGTTTGATTTTATTTTAAAAAATTAATTATAAAGGAATAAGAGACAATACACCATTACTATAAATGAAACTCGAATAATGTCTCTAAAATATGTAAAATAAGTACAAAATTACCGGTTATACTGTATTTATCTATTGTTTGAATTAATAAATTTAATGTGCATAAAGGTTGCCGATTTTCCAATGATATATACTCTTGAAGTATATTTTTATCCTGAATTTTCAATCTAAGATAAGTTTCATAAATTTTAACTCATTGTACTGCTTGAATAGTGTAAAACCCAAGTAAAAGCGAAAGAGAAACTGTTCTTCTGGTATAAATAAAACTCCAACCAAGTCTCTAAAGAATGTAAATATATGTAGTTTTGTTGCATATATTTTTTTTTTTGGGTTTCATTCACTTCATGCAATCTGCATAATATATATAAATTCCCAAAGTTAAATATGTATATTAATGGCAAACTATTATGCAATTACAGTACATAGTCCAGTATTAGTACTCGTGGGAAATATATACATTAAAAAAGAAAAAAGGTCCTTAATTAGTATATCTGGACATGTATTTTCTCTCTTCCTCTAGTAAACACCTTTCTGATACTCAAATCCACAGAATTCTCCCCCAAGATCATCACAAGCCTCTCCAACAAAAACCCTGCACAAATAAACCATCTTCAGGACTGCCAAATTCTGGTTAGAGATTAATGAAGCAAAATTTCAAAAAGTTAAGGTATTTAATTATCTGGGTTATCAAGACATTACGTCTTGGCATCATTGTAGTCAAGATACTCTCTTTCAGTAGGCTCTGAAGCAATTCTAGGTTCATTTCTGGCCTCCCTTTCTAGCTTTACTTCAGGATATATGTCTGCCGAACAGGCTTCTCCACCGATAGTTTCACATGCCTCTGCTGGAAACACTCTGTTCATCAAGCAAATGCTAGTTAATTACTAAATAAACGTTGTCATTAACTTAACCATATGATCAGAGCCCAGCTCTTAACATCGTAATAAAAACCCACTTTCTAAAAATCATTTGAGAATCATATAAAGGAGAAGTAAAAGGCTTACGAGAGGGTAGAGCTATAATCAACTGTGGATGGTTCATATTCTACAGTAGCAGTAGATGCTTTGATTGCAGATCTACGGGGAGCAATTGATGAAGCACCCAATTTTGGTGGAGAAAGGGTTGCAAGTGAGAGACTCTTTGAGGGTTTTAAAGGGACAACAGGAGGTGCAATTGTTAGAGCTGCCTGCATCTTCAGACACTAATGTTGTTGTGAAAATGGTGTTTGATAATTAAAGGATGATTCAAAGATAGTAAAGAAAGAGTTCTAATTTATAGGATAAGTAAAGAGATAAGATATTTGTGCAATTTTTTTGGATAAGGTTCCTGTTTGCTGTTCTTGAGGTTAATGAGAGATGGAGAAACTTTAGGTGGTTCCTGTCACCATGGAGATATTTTCTTTCAAAAAATCTATGTTCTGAATAATGTTTGTATTTGCCTTGTCATTTACTAAAGGAGTTGCATAAATTCCAATTAGCCTACCTGCAATTTTCTTCATAAATTAATCGCAGGTCTACCTATTGGTCCTTGTGAACGGGATATGATTTTGTTATTAGCGGATCATATATCAGCATCTTAGCTCTTATCCATCAGTAACCAGGTTTAAACTCCAAGGTTGTGGAATTACGAGTTCAACCTCAGTTATAGCATACTTAACCGAAAAAACTGACTCTTTTTTTTATTTATAAAAAATGAGATGCACAGTTTATCTGTTTCTGAAACAAAAATAAAATAATAACCATCAATAAAATAAGACCTATTTCCTGCAGCTTTCTGTCCATAATCAGTCTTGTTAGAGGAAAATATATTTTTCCCTCAAGGATTTATGACCTATTTCGAAACACAATATTTACTTACACATAGATTGGAAACAAAATAAACCTAACACCATCAACTTGATTATTGAGCAATAACAATACAACATGACAACATTTCATTGTGCGACAATGTTTGAGATTTTCCAATAAATAAAGTAAATAAGATAGAATGTGTAACTCCACATGAAGCAATAATATTCGATATGAACCATCAAGCCCCTGAACAACCAACGTTTAAAATCTCTTAAATGTCAAAATCGATTTAAGCAGGATGTCAAACCCTCAGAATCAGAATATAAACAAAGCATGACAAATAGTCACAACCACAGTTTCTATTATCAACAACCCTTTTTGCTACTATAATTCCTTGGAAGAATTCCCAGAAAGCAAGAAGGCTTTGTACATTGAATTAGTAGACAGTGTCTCCTTTGCACGAAGTTGAAAATCCTATGGTTCCACCATTTCCAAGCAGATTCAGTAATTTGGTACAGAGGTTTGTATTCCTTGCTATGTCTCCTTCGCATTGCCACAATGGGTTCCAAATTTCAAGAATTTCATTAGGAACACTTGATATATATTGAATCACTTCACTTAAGTGATCAAACAATAGAAGCAAAATGGCAAGTTAACAGATTCATCATCCAAGAGGCCTGTCTAATGGATCCACGTCAAAATAATAGCAACCAGCAGATGTCTGCCAGCTCGCAACCAGTTGAATCACAAAATGCAGTAAGATTAGTGCAAAGCTGATGTTCATGCTTCAGATCTTGAGGAGTGCCTAATGCATACCAGATCATCCAATTTATTGCCATCCATTTTGTAGAGAGAGACGCCTTCCATCTGGGAATAATGATCGAGCGCTTCCTTTCTTAGACTTTCAAATGGCATGACCTCCCATTTATTGTAATTTGAGTTCTTCCTGACATCACTCATGTCTGAAGATCCAGAGATGGGCCCACTGCTGTCAGGTTCTACATTGCCCCACACCTTACAACTTCCAAACTGTCCCAACCCACTACCCCTCTTCAAGCGCAAGGCGGCAGCATGAGCTCTGCTTATCAATTGTCGACTGGGCACATCTGACCAGTCTTCTTTTCTCTGGCTTCTCATGGGAGAATGAATCCTAATAACCTGAAACATACAAATCATAAAACACAATCAAGACACATAGCTTAGCATAAATATTGCATAATCATTTTGCAGTAGAAGGAAATATGGTCATACGCCAAGGCACTCTAGGAGCTGATAATAAGCACGTCCTTGGAGTGGATTGTGCCCCTTCCTTGGGGTGGAGAAGTATCGTGTCCTACAAGATACATCACAACACTAGTTAGCCAAAGATGGGGATAACAGGCGGCACCAAATATCTCGTCTGTACAAAAGAAAACTTGAAGATGATTGAGAAGAATGGCTATGAAAATCATATAGCCCTGAAGGTGAAGAAACTTTGACATATTTGACACGTTGTATGTGTATAGTGAGGAAAGAAAAAGAAAAATACATGATAACATTTATGATGAAAATTTCAAATTCAAATTATACATATATATATAAATATATATATTCTAAATCCCATGTTCACACTCACTTCTAAGAAACATCTTAGATGACAAATGGCAAGACCATGAGACCTCAATTATTATATGAACACAATATTTTAGACACAACCACGGATATATGTAAATTAATGATTTAAGAACTAATTAGCAAAAGTAAATGAATGACTTGAAGATTAAATTTACCATTCAGTGTAGCCAGGATCAACTGTAAATCCATAAATGTCAACAATGTCACACATTGAAAGTGCTAGCTCAATAGATTTCATTCCAGTTCCCTTGGCACCTCTGCGTAACACAATTCCTTGGAAGAGATAAACAGGGTTTGGAATACTCTGCAATACCGATGTTGCTTAGTGTTAAATGCAATAAAAGAAGGTTTGGTTATCTGATCGAAATACAAAGGAAATAAATAATAATTTCCCTGGCCAAGGTACCTACTACAAAAACTGAAAGAATGATGTTCCGAAAAAATGGAAGCAACGTAATGCCTACTTTATGGAACAAAGCAAGCCATTCTAAAGTTTCTTTAGGCCATGCATGTAATTTAATTTGGGACAAATGGCCAACAATTATTTAGCAATCCAGCATGACTGCTGACTTAATAACAAAAAGTTTACTTCACTTAACCCATCTATGTAAATAGAAAAGAAAAGTTGGCATTTTAGAGTGATACCTTTATCATTGCATTAAAGTCTCTGTGAGTCACACTTTTGATTATAAGCACCTCATCAGCTGCAGCAGAAAAAGCCCATTCTCATTGCTTTTGAACTTAGCAATAAAACTAAAATAGCCAAGCATCTTTGTTAAGCAGGAAACACAAATTAGAAAATAAATACTTAAGAGAACAGATAAGTGGGAATCAGCAGAGAATTAGTCACAGATTTAAACTAAAACTAGAAGTTGATCAACCCTCTCCTTTTGTGTTTTTTTCCACTCAGAATCCCAAATGGGAAAAAGAAAAGAAAAAAAGAAGAAACCCCTCTATGTCATCCTAATAATCGAGGAAAAAGACTTAAGCCTGTTCTTGAATATGCAGTATTGCTACAGACCAATTGTATTATTAGCTCTAACTAGACCCTTCCTTTCTCAAACCATATTTGAATGGTTAAGAACAAAGGTTTCAATTGAGATATAGGAGTAGCATAATGAAATCAAGCTCAGGCATTTGATATCTCGCAATGTACTGGAAAGAAACAACAAATCAACAATAGTCATAAAGACATCAGTTGGTATTTTACTGAGGTTCAGCTTCAAAATAAATGTACTCATCATTTTTCAGTTCTTAAAACATGACAAGCACTATAATCAAACTAAGCCCGGCAGATTTTCATTATTCGAAAAGAATATCAGTGACAGTCTCAATTGCAGTGTCAATAAAGATCAAACTTACTAGATCCATTTAGAATCTTAACCATGTTACGAGCAGCACCCCGAACTACAAGGCGGAAATCCCTCTTCAGCCCAACATGCTTGGCATATTTCTACAGTACATGAAAAGGAAAGGTAAGCACTTGCATAAAATTACTTGGCTACAGTTACCAAAGGAAAGAAGCACAGAAAACCACAATGTAGTTGACAACATGACAACATATAAAAGAAGAAAAGAATTTAATTAACAAATCCTAACAAATAACGGAACAAGATTACAATAGGATAATACTAAAGAAGTCATCCAATCCTTGTGCCCCAGTCCCCTTCACCCAAATAACATCAAGTAGAAAAGATAGTGGTGGAGGCCATGATGAGGCCACAGGAGGCTTGTAAAAGCAATAATTCACACTCATGTTGGTTCCACTGTTTTCCAGTTTACCTCATTAACTGGAGCCTCATTGTCTCGTATAACAGCATCATGACTATCAATCTCTTTCCCGAACTCTGTCTTTAGGAGATCTCCTGAATTACCAACAACTGCACAAGTCTGAAATTGCCGTGGTCGGAAAGGAGGTTTTGCTGGAAGAATCAAATTAAGGTGTTCCTCACAAAGAGTTCGATTATAGCATTTATCATCTCCCCTGAAACCAAAAGAAATGCATATAACTTCATCTGGCAGCCATAGGTATTCCAGTCATAGAAGTTGGAAAAAGAAAAAAAAAACATAAGGAATTTGCATGAAAAAATAACAAGAGAAGGTGCCACAAACATCATACAATTGAGCGATCCTTTTTGCTGCATAATCCAACCACCCATCTGGACGAGCATTAAGGTATTCTCTTGTCAACACTGTAGTCATGTTACGGTACTGCATTTCTAAAGACATTAGAATGCATCGTTTTCAATGAGGGTAACTGCAAAAAAAATGGGAAAATATAAAAGCACCAACCTGTTCCCACAATAGAATTGCATCACAAACATCATAATGATACTCCAATGGCTCATAAATTTTAAATTGAGCATTGTACTGAGATTAAAAGAAAGTGAATAATCAGTTCTTCCCCAACTTCCAAAAGTAATTTTGGAAAATAAGGCACTCTTTATATATGACTGAAAGAGAGAGAGAGAGAGAGACATACCCAGGTGCTGTTAGTGCCTTCAGGAAACTTAAGAGTTAACTTGCAATGGTCAACAATATGTGCCGTCAGACCCAGCCCTCTGTTTGCCTAAATTTTATCTTGAAGCTATTAACACAGGAATTTATATAAAGAAGACACACATAACAACTACATTATATATATATATATATATACACACACACACTAAAACCCAACCCAACCCAAAGATACTATTCACAGGAATAGTGTTTTTCCACAAAAACCATATTATTTTTCATATTATTTCTATTTTGCCTTTTGTCATATATACCCAACCCAAAAACACTATTCACAGGAATAGAATTTTTCCATAAAAACCAAATCATTTTTCATAATATTTCTCTTTTGCTCTTAAAACATGAAAATGTTGAGATCTAACATGAATCACGCCTCTCTAATATATACATGTTTATGAAAAAATAATAGAATTGTATCTAATAAACTCATACATATAAATAAATATGATATTTATTCTGACTTTACGAAAATAATTATTTATCAATAATAAATTAATTTATACATATTTCCCATGACTAAGATATTGGAGTCAATTAAAAATTTTCTAGATGAGAAATAAATATTGTTAAGGCAGCTAAAACTTGCGAATAATATTTTAGAACTTTAATTAAAATATTTTATTTTAATTGGTCATGTCTAATGATATTTTAAAAAATTTCAATTAAAGTCTTTTAATTGCCATGGCTAAATATATTTTAGGATGCTCTTGTTATATTCTATCACCTAATGCAATCAATCCCCTTATAAAGCTTGAAACCTCCGATTTCACATACCAATTTAGATTTAGATAAACTCTAAAAGCAGCAATATTCAATCTCGTAACCATTAATGTATAAATTCCAAATACTCTTCGAAAAGCCATTTCAATACAATTAAACTATGACAGAGAAGTAGATCTGAGACGTAATAGAAGACACTATTATGTAAGTACGTAATTTAGCAAAAAATGGGATGGAATCGAATTGCTAACCTACCACGCATTGCTGAACAGAGGACTGGAATTCAGATAAAGTAACGATTTCTTCCTTGTTAAGATCTGAGTTTCGATTACCTGAAAAATCAGAGATGCAAGGAGCAATTAAATTAGGGTTTACATGAAATTAGAAAAGAAAGTTGAATGAGTTCAAGAAAAGCAAAGAAAACCTGCAAAGAAAGAGGACTGGATAGCAAAAACGATGATAGAGAAAAAAGCGGCAACGCATAGAAGGTGAAGAATAGCGGCCGGTCTTCTACTATTATTGCTGTTCTTATAAGGTCTCATTTTCACTTGCAGTCACTGAAACAGAGACTTGCAGAGCAAAATAAGTTAGCTTCTTCTTTCATTTATTTTTGTATGGGAGACACCCATGACAGCCAGGCTGCCGTTGAACACTAGAGTCGAGAGCAAGGTAAACAAAACGACGTTGTCTAGCGATAATAAAACGCACCGGTAAGGTTCCGGATGTACGAAACATCGGGGTACAAGTGTCAATTTGCTATTGCCCAAATGCTAGTACATTAAACGAGAGAGAGAGAAAAAAAAAAAAGGATAAAATAGTAATAATATGTAATAACCCTTCCTGTGCGCAAATCTTATACGTACAATAATTGTCAGCTTTTATAAGAATTGACAATGAAAGAAAAAGAAAAGCTATAGGTTTTATAAAGCTTTGGGGATCGTCTCCAAATACTCCAATGGTGGTTTCCTTGCGTTGATTGAAGAGGCAAAGTGGATACTGACATGGATACAGTGAGTCGGTTCAGAAATTTTTCCCCATGAAAGAATGTTTTTTTTTTGCCTATTTCAGTGTCTATTTATGCGTCATATTACAGTGATTCCCAGTCAAAATTTATATTTCTTTTCATTGGAAAGCTCCATAGCAAAGGATTGCTCTCTTTCTACTAAACCTTGCACTTCAGAATTTGTCTCTTATGTTACGACATTCTATGAAACATGGATCCGAATTTGATACGGAGTGAACAATTAGTAACATGGCAGACGTTAAAATACATATAGTATGAATGCTTGATAAATGACATTCCTTGAATTTTTAATTAAAAAGAAAGCACTTACCGCACTTTCATAGAGATTTGAATCTAAGAACTTGTAATGGATTTATGAATAGAATTAATTTTATTCATTTTCTTTAATTACACAACATTTGGTATAAATGAATTTAAAGAATAAAATTCATTTGCACATGAACTTTTGTGTCTGGTATGCTGTAACTTAATATATGTAATTCAATTGAAACATGTTGCTTGATCCAACATTTATTATCTATGTTTTTATTTCTTGATTCTATATATTCAGATTTGAAAGGTTCATCGGACTAAGATATGGAGTAAGAGGTTATTCATGCCCAAGATTTGTTGAGGAACCGAATATATTTCACAGAATTGTATTGTCTAAATGATGGATCATAGAATGCTCAAGGTTCTTCAAGAAGTAGAAATAGCCAAAGAAAAGATCATTACCAGTGATTATGTAGGTGCAAGAAAAAAGTTACTAGAAATACAGTTTCACTTTCCAGCCTTTGACAACATCTCTGGTATGATCACTGTTTGTGACATCTTACACTCAGCTGGCTACAGATTCTTATGTTCTAATACTAACTACTACTGGGTTCTTGAAGTTTGTTCAGATGCAACTGAGTTTGCTATAAAAACCCAATATAACAAGTTTCTTACACTTCTGGAGCCCATTAAGAATAACTTCCCCAAGGCTGCATCAGCTTTAAAGATCATTCAGGAAGCATTTGCAGTGCTTTCAGACCCAGAAAGGCGCTCCATGTTTGACATGAATAGGGCTATGAGGTTGCAGTCTTATGCTTCTGAAAATTTGCAGGATATTTGCATTGTTGATTTGCAGCATGGTTAGCTTCAAACCATAGAAGAGCAGAAATCTTTAGTGAAGTCTACAAAGTTTCCATGGGAGACTCTAGATGAAACCAGTGAAGTAGATATAGTCTCCAATGCCATAGTTAATGATGTTAGAGTGTCTAACTGGCTTCGATTGAAGAAGGATGCTGAATTATATGGTAAAGTTATTGATTATGATATTGGTGATGCTAGCTATTTTCAGCAGGAAATTTATGCAGGTGCAGGAAAACCTGAAAGCAACATTATTTCCTCCTGTTATTTTGCTAGTAAAAAACTATCCTGTGATATTGCAGTCTTATTCTGTAAGAATTAAGATTATTATAAATTATGCGATATAAGAAAGAATGAAAATTTTGCAGTTGGTCAAGTTTGGGCTACTTATGATGATGAAGGCATGCCAAGAAAATACGCAAAGATAATTAACATTGAAATTCATGAATCTCTTTACAGAATGTATATCAACTGGTTGAAACCTGCCCCAGAGAGTGGACAAATGAAGAGATGGTTCGAGGTGGGATTGCCTATAGTTTGTGGAGTATTCAACGTGGATTGGAATCAAACATCTCCCATTAAGCCTACATCATTTTCCCACATGCTGTCTCCGACTGCTGCAGCCGCAGGTAACCAAGTTGAAATTTTCCCCAGAAAAGAGGAGATTTGGGCAATTTATAGAGATTGCAGGCCGCAAGCATGGTGCTCGAATCCCAAATTGAGGGAGGGCATCAGGTTGCAAATAGTGCAAATTTTGACTGAATATTCCAATCCTGATGGTTTGCTGGTTGCAGGCTTGGCGGAAGTAAAGTGATTAAAAAATGTCTATAGCACAGATAATGGGAACAATAATCCTTTTGGAATTCCTACAAGAAGTTTATTTGTGTTTTTCCATAGAGTTCCAGCGTACAAATTTGCAGAAGAAGATATGGAGACTTTAGACTCTTCTGTGACAATAGGGAGCTCTTCTAACCCCACCGCTGCGCCTAGCTTCTCCACTCCAATTCCAGAATCAAAGACTGAACTACCAGGCCAAGAAAGATTAGCAAAAGATTTTATTGCAGAGCAAATATGGGCTGTGTATTATGGTAAAGATTCAATGCCTCGCCAATACGTTATTGTGAACAATGTGACTTCAAATAGTGAAATATCTGTAACATTCTTGGAACCTCATCCAATAAGTATTGATGAGATAAATTGGACCAAAAAGAATTTACCATTTGTCTGTGGATTTTTTAAAGCTGGTGAGATTACTGTGGACTTGAGGTTGTCCATGTTTTCACATAAGGTGAAGTATGAAAAAATCATAGATAAACCTTTGTAGAAGGTTTTTCCTAACAAAGGTGAAATTTGGGCAATGCATAGAAACTGAAGTATTGGATGGAAGGATGATAATCTCACCAACTACAAATGTCAAATTGTTGAGATTGTACAGACTTCTGTGAAGAATTTGGAGTAATAGCAGCAAACTTAGAGGAGGTTCCAGGTTGGTCAAGTTTCTTCCGACGACATATTTGTGATGGCTTTGAATTGGTTAGGGCAGTTCCACGAACAGAAATGCTCAGTTTCTCTCATCAAATACCGGCCTTTACTGTTCCAGGAGCTGAGGCTTATGATATTCCTCAAGGCTCTTGGCACCTAGAGCCCAATGCACTGCCTCCTAATTTTAACCTTAATATTTATCTCTGAAGCAAGTTCTTTTAGGCTGAAGTGTAAAAACTATTGTGGCAACATGGCTATTGGCTACTTGTTTGTAAATAGTAAGTAATAGGATGGCAATGCCATACTGTTCTGGGTAGATTAACATGCTGAGTATGACTAGTTTCTGTTATTAATTTTTTCCTTTTTTTTGGGAACTAGTTTCTAACATATGCCGTATTCGTGATGCTTTCTTGGCTATGCTACTGGATCAACCAAGTGTTATCTGCTTAAGCACCTGAGTTGCTTTCCAACAAAGAACAAGATAGGTTTGTAAGTCGAGTATCTTCCATGTTTTCCTGTCTTTCTTGGAAAAGAACAGTAGAACCTTTTATTGAGCCTGTGAAAGCTAGGAGCAAGCAAAGTGGAAATTATGATATTCCAACGACCGACACTCCTATTCTGAATTTGAGTAATAGAAATGAATGTGTCGAAATCAATTTTATTCGGGCGGTGCCGTTTGACATTGCTGTTCAGCTGCTTTTAACAACATATATTTACAATATTTAAGGCTTAGTAAAGCATAGTTTGGAAAAAACTAAATCTTCCAGTTTCTCCTACAACCATGGAATGCAATCAAATTTTTTTTAAAAAAACGAATTGTAATTTTGATGCACAACTCCGAACTCAATCGTATCAAGATTTACAAAGCCTAACATATAACATTACAGGTCATCAAGCTAAACAGCTGTCCAGTCCATTTCTGACCTCTTCATAGCCTACATCAACAGCTTGACTGCTTATTAAGTCCTTTTTGTCAGTTATATTTCAAAACTCAGTTAATGCTTTACCAGTGACTACTACCTCTTTGCCCAAGATACAAGGATCCAAAATAATGGCAACAGAATTTCTAAAGACCACAGCAAGGCATCCTCACCAACTAGCTAATCAGACGCAAGCCAAAAAAAATGCACATTATGAAATATTATTTTAGTATAATATATCAATCCCAGAGTAACACCTTTACATAGTCATACTAATGCGAACAGAATTTCATTTCACAAGGTCAAAGTCTCAGAATAAACACAGGCCAAGAATATCTGAAGAGATTGAACATATACTTTAGTAGCGTCGACCACCCGCAGTTGACAAAAGGACTCGACTTAATTTCTTTCCTTTCTTTCCAATTTCATTCGTCTTGGGTGCATCCAGAGCTTCTCCTGATTTCACTCTAGATATTACATTGGCAAATGATGGCGTGCCTGAATTTTTTGTACCTGCAGAACCAAAGAAAGATTGTGCCTCATAACCACAGAAATAAAACATGCTACCCCTGCGTGCTATTGTTCTCATCAGTTAGATCTGTATACGCTATAAAGGTATTTAAATCTAGTGAAAATTGAGAAAGAGATAAAGGGAGGTGAGTCCTTAAAATAGATAAGTACCGGATACACTTGAAGAATCATTTGTCACTTTGTTGTTATGCAAAGCACTGGTTTCCTCAGTTCTCAAGGCTGGTGAACCATGGCCAGCAGCAAAACCAAGCCTTGTGACATTTGAGAACAGTAACCTCTCCCCAACGACTGGAGGACTTGAAGACATTGGAGGGCTTGATGACATTGCCGTGGAACTTCCAAGAGCTGAACATAATTATAAAAAGAAAAAAGAAAAAAACAAAAGAAGAAAAGAAAAGAACAAGAGAACTGGAGTTAACCACAAAATATAATCCAGTCAAGGAACCCAGTAAGCATTTGCACCCTTCAATAAAAGGTTACAGGAATAAAAAGTGTTTATCATTGCAACAAGAGTACAAGCTCTATATCAATAAAGGTCTTCTAGATTACACAACCATCTCAATCTGTAAGCTGACAACAATGTAGTCCAAGAAGTGAAGGTAGACAGGCCTAATTCCTGAGTACCAGAAAAAGGATCCTAGTAAGTTCACCGTGTAAAGAAACTTTATGTCCACACGCCGACTAACTTTAATAATCTTTTTGAAAAAAACCAAGTAAAAATATGCTCCACTTAACAAACAGGAAAAATTAAATTTCTCCACCCTATTTTCACTCCTCACTTTTCTCCTCCTCCATTTTCCTCTGTCTCCCAAACAATATGTAAAATCCAATGTACCCATGCTGCATCAGTATGGACCAACAATGTTAAAACAATAGAACCGCTAAATGTTAAAGAATAAAACACAAACCCCTTTTATCCAAAATATTTCACATGCCCTAAAGTGACAAAGTGAGAAACCTCAGGGTGCATTTTCGTACTTTTCCCCTTTCTCTGACCCTTGTTACTTTGCAAAGAAATTTCCAAGAAAGAAAGATGAAATGTGACTTCCTGCTCCATATCATGCACAGGAAATTGTAGAATCACTTGTTCCAACAAGAACATCTACCACAAATTACTTTTAGAGAGATGCACTGCAGAAGGTCATACTGAGCTTCTTTTTTTATAAATATGGAAGTTCTCAAGATTAATTTTTCCCCTCTCTGAGACAGTTCCTAACCACAACTATCATCCTAAGATACCTAAACATTAATAGAAAGCAAGTGCATACAATCAACATATAAACATCAAAAAGTTACCTTCAAAGTCATCCATAGAAAATTTAGGGGAGTCATCAGAAAAGGAGCTTCCAATACTGGATAAAACTGGCATAGAATGTGCAGATGCAGCTTCGGCCTTGATCTTCTCTTTTCGTTCCTATAAATAAGAATAGCATATAATTCTATAAAGCATAGGAAATTCATGTTACAACTTCTTGTGGAAGTTGGAAGAAATGAACAAATAATCAGAATATGAATTTCCATAAATCTTCCACAACAAAAAAAAAATTCAGTAAAAATTCTTCGAAGGTATCATTTTTCTTTCAGGTTTTTCATTCATAAAACAGTACTCCATTTTGACAGCTCACATCTAGCTCTATTGTAAAACTGTACTAATTAAGGATAACCTCCACCTTTCTTGCATACATATTAACTACAAGAATCATACATGCAATCCATTCAAAAAAAGATATTTACATGAGCAGGCAAAATATAATACAAAGCAAACACCACCTTTTGGGCCAGTTGCTTCCTCTGCTTCTCACGCTTCTTGATCTCATCCATGAATGGAAGCAGCGCATCAGGAGGTAGCATCCCACTCAAATCAATTTCACCAAGCTGAAAAAGAGAACCTTGATCAGTTTACAAAGAAGAAAAGAAGATGCTAAATACAGAAAAGTCAACAGCAAAAATGATACTTGGATTGTGGTCGTTAATGAGAAGTGACTTAGATATCGATATCGCTTTCTCATTGCTTCTGACTGAGTCACTGTTTCCAATTGCAAAATTGCTCCACTTATCCTGCAATTGACAGAATAATAATTAATTGACACAGAACATTTATTAAGAAACAATTAAGAGGACATTGTATTTTGATTTCCAACAGTTTACCGTAATGCTCACAAAATAATCAGCAAGGAACGAATATTGCTTTCCTACATCCATTCATTTCAACAGGATTCTTTTTTTTTTTAGGATAAATATCAACAGATTTTGCAGAAAACAAATGTAAAGCAAATACTAACATGGAAATTGAAGATTAGGTGACACACATTGACCATAGTGACAACCATTACAAGACTGTAATCAGGGTAGCAGCTCAGTGGCCTCATAATTCAACTGTGCATGAGGTCGAAGTTCAATTCTTGGAACTCCCACCCCCTTTACAAATTTACAAATTTCCAACATACAAGAGAGAGAGAGAGAGAGAGAGAGAGAGAGAGAGAGAGAGAGAGAGACTTTCAAGGCGTGGTTAAATTAAAAATAAAGTATTTGCACCAAGAGAAGCCTTTTTGTCAAAGAATTTCTTTCACCCTTCCTTTTTTTTTTTTTTTTCCGTTGTTGTTATTGTTGGTCTGATTGTTCTTCCATTTTGCTTTATGTTGTACTTTCACATCCACAGAGAGAGAGAGAGAGAGAGAGACTTTCAAGATGTGGTTAAATTAAAAATAAAGTATTTGCACCAAGAGAAGCCTTTCTGTCAAAGAATTTCTTTCATCCTTCCTTTTTTCTTTTTGTTGTTGTTGTTGTTGTTGTTATTGTTGTTCTGATTGTTCTTCCATTTTGCTTTATGTTGTACTTTCGCAGCCACAGAGAGAGAGAGAGAGAGAGAGAGAGAGTTTCAAGACGTGGTTAAATTAAAAATAAAGTATTTGCACCAAGAGATGCCTTTTTGTCAAAGAATTTCTTTCATCCTTCCTTTTTTTTTTTTTTTGTTGTTGTTGTTATTGTTGTTCTGATTGTTCTTCCATTTTGCTTAATGTTGTACTTTCACATCCACAGATTTGGAGGAGTTTGAAACTTAAAGAGTTCCTCGTACCTCTGAGGAAGCATATCATAGCTCCCATAATGGTGTAGAAGACACTTCATGTTTAGAGGATGAAGAATGAGGTGCTGACCATCAACTGCCTGAAATAGACAATTAAGAGAGAATAAGCAACAACCCAACATCAAAATATTTGTATAATAATGCCAATTATCATCACGTTGAGAGTATACAATGGGAAGAGGAAAACAACTCATTCATCTCAACAATTACTGTCTGTCAAGAAAGTTTGTAACACCTTAAACCTATGATATTCACAAATTTTGGGTACCAGCCTTCTGTCCGATACTCTATATGAATACAATGCCACCCGTTGTATTTCACAATCCATAAAGTTGTTAACAAAAATGAATCCTGGCCCCCTATTAAGTGTACACTTAGATGAACACTGACACAATATCAACACCCACTTATAAGTGAAATAATAAACTAAAAGCAGTTAATTGTTTTCTACCAATGAGTTGCATTGCACAAAGGACCAACAAATCACATATAAAAGTCAAACTTGCAGATAAGGATCATCTCCTATGAACACAAAAGCTAAAAATCATATAATCCTGCAAGAAAGATTACTGAAGTTCTATTCTCAGGAACAAAGAGCTCTGAAGTTCCAGTGGGTGTCGAACTATGGTATTCACTTGTTGAATCTATCTACCTTCAGTCCATCAATATCATGGGAATGCCACCTATTCTTAGTTACAACAACTTGCTAAATAATAGGAGTCATTGCTCTCATATTAAATACAAAGCTAAATGAAAAAAGTAAATGGGTTATTGCCATTCTGCATCTAACTGAAAGGAACAGAGTATGAAAATGATCAAGATATCATGCACACACATGCTATACTTACAAAAAAAGAGTAGCATGCTTTCTGTCCAGAAATTCAGTAACATCATATCGAGTTATGAACTCCTTGTATGATCCACACAAATGATCCATAGTAATGCTTACAGAACTGCCTAAATGTGCAATATTTATATCCTGACGGCTGCACAGATTGGTAACTACACTAAATAAGGAAAATATAATCCCCATAGCACTAACCTGGTAGAAATTGTAAGAGTCATTGTCCTTAACATCCCTTGATCCATTAAAGGATTTCTGTAAATTCTTGCTCTCATCAAATGAAGATGGTAAAACTGAATCTTGACCTTCTAATGACTCAATCATGTCCAACTTCACATTGCCCAAGTACTTATTTCCATCACTGGCATCAATAGACTGCACTGAACATCTAGAACTAGAGTTTTGATAAGCACAGTTCAAATTTTGATTTGACAAAAGCTCTTGAGATTGTTTCTGACTCTTGGCATATTTACAATTTATATTATTATAGCACACCTGCTGCTCATTCCAATATTTCTTCCTCTGTTCCAGTTGCTCCATTGCAGCACAAACATAAGGAAGCTTCTCCAACTCACCTACAAGCCCTGAATCTGCTTTGGCTAACCAACTATCCAAATCTGATATTGCTTTTCTCACTGACAGTTCCACATCTGAAGTAAATGTAAACTTTAAGAATGGATCATGGACATCATTATAGCAACTCGGACTGTTATCCATCTCTGATTTATTTTTCTGAGATGGAGTAAAAGAACCTTTTTGCCGGGTTAGAAGCATGAATTCTATATTATCACCAACACAGTACTGCTTAAGATTCTCAACATAGAGGGTGTACAAATCCTTTTGAGATACCATAACAAAACATAAAGGGCATCTTTTAAAGCAATCACCTTTGTGATCCTCCTTGCCCATTAGCAAGTACCTAAGAATACAGGGGAAACAAAATATATGTCCACAAGAAGTTATCTGTGGGCACAGAGGATATTCCAAACAAATAGGACATTGCACTGGAAATGGGGTGGCATATCTCACGCAAATAATATCCTCCCACCTGAGCATTTTATCAGGATCCATTAATTCAGGAGCATAATTCCCTGTATCTAACACAACAAACTTGTAATTAGCCTGAAGGAACAAATCCTTGTTATAAGGCTTTATCTTCTGCTGCCGTCTTGGAGGAGGAGGAGCTCTCGGTTGAGACCGAGCAATCGGGTCATACTGAAAATTCAGTAAATGGTTAGCATTCATCATCTGGCCTCTTCTTCCTGATGAATGTGCATTCCCTCCTGGACCACTGATGGGACCATTACGAGAGGCAATGGTTCCTGGCATTTTCCCTTTGGACCGAGCAGATCCAACACCTTGACCATCAAGGGGAGACTGGAGATACATCTCTCCATTTTGTTGAGACAAACCGCTTTCCCCATTTGATGCCCTTAATTCATTCACCTAACCATAAATATAAAACAACAAATTTAAGCAGTCAAGTCCAGTAGAAAACAACTTACATAATCTCTTATTCCGCAGTTTACTTTCTGTTCTTTTAGACATCCACAATTACAAATTTGTCAAGCTACAACATTAAATGGGTGCTTTGCAAAAAAGCAGAGTAAAAAAGTTGACTACTACATAGAATATTAAAAAAAAAAATCTACCTTTTTGGAAGATCCACCCGTGTCTTCTGCTGCCGGAGCCGATAATCCTGTCATATGCAACGCATTAAATATGAATAATTTTCCACATTGAATTGCATAAAAAACACTACCAAGAACTCCAGTAATCACTCTAACTATTGTCAACTAAGCCAGTATGGCAAACGAAATTACGCATTTTTACATACAATACATAATAGCCAAGAAGTAGTGGCTTCAAGCGGAGAACTACAACAAGATAATACAAATAACAGCTAGCGCTCAAAAACTTAGCCTAGTCCATATACAAAAAACACGTTAAATTTCAGCACTTCAAAATTCTCTTAACATATCAGCAAATGAAAACCGTAGAATACAAAAAAGAAAGCACCTGATACAGCGGTTGGAGATTGAGATTGAGCATCATCGATGAATTGCATGGACTGGAATTGGCGGGAGAGAGAAGAAGGAGATTGAGAAGAGGTGCCATGATTAGAATTAGGGCTTGTAGGGATCGAGTCAAACGAAGAAGATGAAGTGGAACCTTGGGCTTGGATAGGCAAGATGGACATGAAATTTCAAAACGAGAATTCTGGTAAGTAGCTTGTTCTCTCGCTGTTCCACCACTACTTAACAAAGCTTCTGTCTTTATTAATACAATACCTTTCTATACACACACTCTCTCCGCCCTACCGGTATCCGCCGCATCTGCACCGAATATCGTTTGGTTGGTTTACGGTACTGCCCTTGAATTTTTCGCCTTTTTACCAATCATAAGCTTAAGAGTGTTTGGATAGGGAGGGGAAAAAACATTAGAGGAAAATATATAAAAATATTTCTCCTTTTAATATTTGGATACTTGAGAGGAAAAATAGAAGGAAAATGAGTTTATAAACAATGTAATTATGAGTTAAATCTTTAAATTTTTTATATAAAAAAAATAATAATAAATAGAGTAAATTTGTAATTTTAATTATTTTCTTCCATTTTTTCTGTAAAATTGAAAAAAAAAAGACACGTGAGTCCTCTAATTTATTTTCTATTTATATTTATATTTTTCCAGTGCTCTTTTTGTTCCCAAACAAGTGAAGCAAAGAAAATCTATATCATTTTTCTTCTTAATTTTCTTTCCTTTTATACTTTCTATTAATTAAAAAAAAAAAAAACCAAACATAGTGTAACTTTGAAAATGATATTCAATGTGGCTTGCTCATCAATTAGTATTCATGTACTTAAAAAGCATATCAACAAGGGGTAAAACAACAGAACAAAATATTATTATTCTGCATTAATACAGAAATTACTTTTTTACCGTCAGAATTTATTTTATTAATAATATTTATTGGATTAACAAATGGCTATATTATTATTCTGTATTAATACAGAATTTACTTTTTACCGTTAGAATTTATTTTATTAATAATATTTATTGGATAACAAATGGCTATGAAATCTGTTAAAGGCAACACATATTACGTCCAAACATACTAAAATGTTTTTGCCCCGCTGCAATTACAGAACTCGGAGTTGGAGTTGGCCGGCGGCAATCGTAGAGCTTTCGTATTCAACTTAAAAATATTAATCACGAGTTTTCAAAGCACACGGCAATTATAGGATTGGTTTGCTTAGATATTCCTCGACCGAATGTAACTAAATGGGTGTAGAAATCGTAAAGTGGATAGCTTCTCTTGTAAATCATATTTTATATACAAGTTTTGCTTTTCATTTCTCCTCGGTAGCTTTATATCGATATTGCCTATTATTTGAAGATAATTTAGTATGATTCTGTCCTTTATTTTGGCAAGAATCTGCAGAGACGAAGACATAACTTGATAGTTTATCGAAAAGTGATTTCTGTCTTGAATTAGTTTTCATGATGCCAACTTCGATCATTTATGTTTGTATTTCCATGCATGGCATGACCTGAAAGTTTAACTTGATAATCTATGTTTGTAATTAACTAGTTAATGATTCAATTTGGAATGAAAAGAAAAAACAGGGTTGTACCGGTTTGCCTGCCTGAAAGGCCCTCTATTCCTGCCTTCCTCCTCCAACTCATGAGGACCCTTAGTGAGTTCCGCATGGCGGAGCTTACTGAACATGAATGTGTAAGGAATATTCTAAATGTCACTTAAATTTTCTATTCTATTATTAGTTTAGATGACTGGAATGTTTTACCAGTTAAATTTTTTTCATGGAGGAAAAATCAATCACTAAAAAGAAACCATTAAGAGAATTGGAACTGAATTTTGCAATGAACATCGTGGATTCCTCAAAAAAAATGAAGGATACTAGTTTTGTTATCCAAAAAATTAATAACTTGCATTATGTGATTTTTAGCCGTCGAATAAGTAGGTGAGATGTTCTACTTTTCTTTCTTTCTTTTTTTTTTTTTTTCTTTTTGAAAAGAAGAAAAGAACCAGTTACTCAAACCTGCTATATCAAAAGCAATTTACACATGGAGCATGCATATCATTTCACTACCAATATAGAAACTCACTTATCAGTAGTTTAACCCATCAGTAAGATCGTGCTATGCACAAGTTTATTTTTAATCTTTACATACTTCTTCTATATGTGTCACTTCAATTTTATTTAATTATTTTATCAGACAATAGTGTTAATCTTCGAGGATGGCTTTAGTGTAACAGTAAGATTACTTCACTTGTGACGCCTTTTGCAGAATCCACAAATACATGGATGTTTCGAGCACTGGATCAATCTTTAATCTTGTTTTATTGTTCTTTTCTAGGACAGGTTGCAATCCTGATCAAACACAAATAAGCAGGGGCTTGTATGAAAATTATTTCTCACATTTCCACTCCATTAAGATGGAAGAAACAGAGTTTTTACTTATTACACTACACCCACACTTGACCTCTATCATACAGAGCATATATAATCAGCAAATTAATACCAACAGTCCAACTGCACACTCACGGGGTAAAAGAGATATCTGAAATCAGCACAATGGATGCCCAGGGTTGTTAGGAATTTCCACAGGAACATCCCATTACCATCAGACATCAAATAGGAGGTGGTGTTGGCGGTGGGGCGTGCGATCAAAATCAATAATAAAGGTTCGGATTTCCATCGGAGCAAGTTCTACCACGAGTTTTGCAGGATCTACTGGTCCACCCCTAGTTATTGCTCCCCGTAGTCTTTCTGAGTCCTCAGCTTTCCAGACAAGTCTCTTCTTTTCCATTTCAGTTCTTTCTTGATTGGCAGATAAGCTCATTTCTGCCACTTGCATAATCTGAATAAAACATGGGACCAAAAAGAAGAAAAGCATTATAAGAGCTTGTAAAATATGATGCCTGGTTAAGTGTCAGGAGACTATTGCTTCAACCTTCTTGTTAGGGAACAACTTCTTCAGTTCTACACTAGTCATCACGGAAAGATCCTTGTCCTCTCCAATCTGCACATGCATTCATGAAGCCGGGCAAACAAACAGATAAAAAATTTGAAGCAAATGCCGAGGTTGGAAATCCAAATTGGACAGAAATGAACAGTCAATCCAATCAAATATTAGCTACTATTGTCACCTAAATTATACATGCACACAAAGAGGCATTAGAGAGAGAGAGAGAGAGAAGTATTCTTCATAGGGAATACTGTGGGCTTCCGCATTTATGTGTCAAGTTGTTTCGTACCAGTTCTAAAAGCAGTAATGTGTATCACTAATCACTACCATCAACAGCAGCAATTTGCTGCCGCTTTCCTATAAAAAACTGGCAGCACCAGCAGTACCATTTAGATATTCAAGAAATTTGCCAAAAATTGAGGGATAATCATATATTGCCAAATAAACGACAAGTACACAAATGGTAGCATTTTTTATTATTTTTACAACCATTCTGTAGTTAGCGATAAGAGGAATGCCATTGTTGGTATTTCTTCTGGTTAACAATTTTAGTAGTAGTTTGCCAATTATGCTCAGATATCAACAAAATGTAAAATGAAGTATAGCACAAAATGTGATGCTGGAGACATTCACAAGATCTCATCAACAAATGAATCGAGTTCAGACACATGCAAGACCACAGTAGAAAAGTATATAAACCTCATAAAGGTGTGCCAGCCGAAGTAAAACTTTTCCATCAGCAAGTTCCTGTATATTTCAGAGAAAGAGAGGGTTATTAGGAGGGAAAAGGACATATGAATCAGAAGAAAATACTAACACCAAGCAGTTAACTAGTTATTGTTTTGTAGCCTGTTATGCAGCTAGCTACAAAAGTCCTAAATTCAAAGACGATTGTCATTCCTTTTATCTGTCTCACTAAATCAACTAAGCATGGAAACAATAATTCCTTTCAAAATAATGAAGCAGGAACTACCTCAAGAGTTATAACAGCAACATTATCAGGTAAATTATAGGAGGAATCAATGCCTGAGAAAGTGGTTACACGAGAATTACTCCAGTTATTTCCATCCTGCACAAAGAAATTACTTTTAAGAATCAATTCACGAGACATTTTTCATTCATTTAATTGTAACTTCACCTCTTCAGCAAAGGCCAGTAGTAGGGGCGAATATATCTCCTGGCCAAAAGAACGACGCCACTTAGCACCTTCTCCTACAGGGTCAATTCTGAAGTAATATTTTCCTTGGATCTGCAAAAATATAAATCCGTAAAGACAGACATTAGCTTTAAAAATGAATGGTATTACATGTCAACGAGGACTTTCAAGCAGACTTTAATGGAAACAGGCAATTGATAAAAATAACCACCATGGATATGATGAGATTAACAGTAAATGTTTGTCAAGACTCAAGAACTTAACAAATCAAACAACACGTGGGTCTTAAATTGTAAAATCAGAACTATTTTGAAGAACTAATTAATTGCTGCACTTGTGTATGAATGTTGAGTAAAATGTGCTCACCGTTAATCCTTCACAACAATCTTGAACACAAACTAATTCATTTAAAGCCTCTGCAACACCCCTGGAATCATCAAGTAGCAGTCTCCTATATCACAAGAAAAGTATCAATTCCACTTCTGGTAATGATGTTTGATGAGGGTAGCGGAGAAGACTTAGACCCATTTACATCTTGGTCATGCCATGAGAACACAAAGCCTGTTTTTAAGTCTTAACCACCAGCATTTACTCCAATTCAGACATTACAAAATGGAACTTTTATAAAGTAATTCTACAAAACCCACCCTCATGTAAATCATTGTTTCAACCTACATCAGTTCATTGACTACTTTTGGATAGTTTAGGCAGAATGCAACAGGAGGGCCTTTGAGGAAGAGGAGAAATCTTTTTGTTCTTGCACCAATAATAGGCTTATGACTTATAATTTTGGTATGGTGGACATTATGTGAATGCCTTTTGATGTTGTAGATTTGTGGATTTCCTTCCATGTATAAGATCTATTTTTGTGTGTAGACCACATCTCATTGGTATGAAATACTGTTTCCATTACAAAGATAATTACAAAAACAAAACGAGACAAAAAAAAAAAAGAAAAAGAATATATCCCAGTAACTATCAATAGCAATTTTTCAAGACGATATACAAAAGCTGTTCAGAATCATGGATTGAATATCAGAAAGGTGATAACATACCGATGAAGCATCAACTCTATTTGTCCATCCACTAAGCTAGATCCTCCAAGAGGTCGATCCACCAAGACTGAAAATTCTTTCTGAGCATCTTGGGTATAAATTCCAAGATTAATCTAAATGCACAAGTATGACATAAAAACTGATGTTATTGGAGGAAACATATATAAACATTAAAAGTTAAATGAATTATTGTTTACTAGAACACAGCAACAGTAAAAATTATGATAAAAACAGACGGACATGTTAAAAGCAATGACAAAAGGTGATGATCAAATTACAACACATAGCATCAATTCTTCCCAGCGCTTCCATATGATCAAATTTATGAAAATAGAAAAGACAACCCTATCAATCATAAGCAGAAACAGGTTTCCATTATGAATAAAAGATGAATAATCTAGCTGCTCATCCAAGAAGAAATCTTTCCCCACTTAACCAAAACAGTTGCTTCTAAAGAAACATACTGGATAGTAATTTCCAGCAGCTGGTTGGTTCACTTCGAGGTTCCAGTCTGTCCTATAATCGCGAATCTGCAAACAATCAAATCATCTGCTTCACTTGATGACAGAAATTAGAAAAATGAATAATCACCAAAAGTAACATTTTCCTTTGTGCTACAGGAAAAAAAACATTTTGTAAAAGATAGCATTGGACTATTAGTATGAATCCATCATTCCATGCAAAAACTTGCCATGTATTTTAAGTAACATGAGAATAGTGCTAAGAACAGTAAACTTTTCACACAATGACCAATCAGAGCAAGATCATCAAATGAAAATACAGCAGACTAACTACAATAAAAGGGCAGAACAGCACATGTTAAACTTACTCTTTTTATGAAATCACGTCCATTAGAATCTGTATAGAATGTTTTATTGGTTGCCAAGGTGGTTGTAATCTGTGTTGCAACTTCTTTGCCAATTCCATCATCAATGGGTAAAGGTCCAACCTGGTACGTTAGGTGCCATCATTGCACCACACGGATCGCAAAGCAAGTAAGAGGCAGTAAAAACATAAATCTCTAAATAAAAAGCAAAGGACAAAATCTCTACCACTGAGAAAACTTTCATTTATTATTAGCAAAGAGAATATGTTAAATCGCTTAAATAGAATTAGAAATAAAGTAGCATATGAGATACGCTTACAATAAATTCAACTTCAACATGCTCCCTCCCCTTGTATACTCTAGTGATCTGCGTACATGTTCAAAGTAAAATTTATTGAGGGAAACAAGAAAAGATCCTAGTGAGGAAAAACTAAATTTGCAAAACCAAAGTAGAAGACAAGTGAATAACAAGTTCTTTGCCAATAACAACTCGTAGTTAACTGTAGCAATTTATGGAACTGATGATTGCCAATTTTTCTATGCACATGAATTTAATAATTTCTACCTAATTATTGGACACCAGGCTTAGTTTGAAATGAAAACTGACTTTGTCATTGACTCTCGTCTAAACCAATATCCTCAAGAATGGAGAACGCAATAAATTTGTCTCAGTTATTAAAAAAAAAGAAAAAATTCATGCGGAAAAACTTTAAACATGGTCATAACCATGTTAAAAAAAGCACCTGATATATCCATTGGTTGATGCGTTCATGTACTTCTTCTATTATAGATCCACGGATGACAGTCAAAGGAATCTGGAACTTGGAAAATTTTCAAACTGGTAAGCACTATTAATTACTTGTTCATATACAGAATCATTTCAGAAGGCATTGCAAACCTTTCTTTCAGGCTTTATGGCAAACGTCCCATTTGGACGGAAGATGTACGCCCCAGCATTCTTGAGGGAAAGAAAAACAATACATATAAGATATGAACTTGGAAGAAATAATTAACATTAACCTGAAGGAAAAATATTTTAGAAAAAGCAAAAGATAAAATTGCAAGAGGAACTTATTTCCAAATCCATACCTGTGGATCTTTGTTATTTCCAGTCCCATTATATCCAGCATAAAAACTGAATGACTGTTCAACCGATTCCTCAACCTTCAAAGTCAGGAAGGTATTTATTAGGTATGCAAACAATTTTATAACCTTACCCGAATAACTCACACTAAGAAACTGCTGCAACTGGATATAAGAACAGAACTAAAAATCTAAGAAAATGATTCAGGAAAAACATAGATTAAAGAGCTGATTAGCTTCCGCTATTACATACCAAGCTTCTGCTATTAATATAATTAGTGTGTTTGCTTTCATCTGCAGAAAAGGAAAGTTTCAAATTTCCTTGACCAACTTCAATAGTAGGTTGGTCACTTCCTTGAAATGTGTACATGGATGATTTGCTTGAAAGAGCACCTACATTTGAAAAAGAAACCACAAAAATGATAGTTAAATCAATAACCAAGAGAAATGAGCCTCAAGATTATTCTCCTTCACAAGCTTAATTAACATATGAACTAAATTAACTAACCTGCTTTTTGGGAACCTGAAATGGTGTAAGTGCTGAAACCAAAAGGTGGAACAGAGACTGTAAATGCAAGCCAATATTTGGCTGTATCTGTTGGTGGTCTACCCAAGTATGCCTGAACATAGGAGTTCCTTAGGGGCCCATAGGCATCCGCTATAGGAATAACTTGTGATTCAATTTCTCTTCCCTCAGAATCATGCACAGTAACATCATCGCTGATAATCTACAGCAGATTAGATCTTGTAAGTTGATAAATTGAACACAAGACCATGTGCTTATTTTTGGCAAAATTGAGCATGATAATGGAAAAGGACATAAAAATCAATCACCTAAATCCAGTCCTAACACCAACGGAAGTTCAATATACTAAGAGAAAGGTCAGAATGGAAGTACTTACAAGAATTTTAATCACATCTTCTCTCTTCCATCCAAGAGAATTGTACACCACAACAATCTACAGATGAGAAGATACAGAAAAAAAAAATTTCAATTTGTAATGAGGATGTGCGGTTTAATTACAATGTAGAACAACATTACTAGGTATGCTATATTATACTTACCAACTTTTTCCCTTGAGAATGATCAATTTCTGATGCAGGACAGTAACTTATATTCAAGAGTGGACACTGTAAAGGGGAGAAAACGAGGGAAAAAAATTTCACCGGTGAAAATCCAGTTTAGCCTTAATTTCAATGTCAAAATTGATTTGCAGTTACTGGATAATGCCATTGACAAATATGACTTCAAAACAATTGAGCAATTCTCACATTTGTGTTCAAAAGCTTTGAGTCAATCGTTGACCAATCCAATTTATCATCACAATAATTGCACAAAAAGAATTTATGGACTCATATCATTATTACATCCAATATGTCTGTAATGTAACTCAAATGAATAACAAAGAAGAATAACAACAAGGAATGGCCCGGGGCGGGGGAGGAGGGTGGGGTGTGTGGGGTGTATTGGTTCATGATGAAAGGGTATGCAGAATGATCATGGAAATGTAGGCTACTCAAGATTAAAGGCTTGTATTTTTTGCCTGTTGAAATTCTGCAGCTAAACTCTCGCCTCTGATATGTGATTTTGACTCGGCCAAGAAAGCAAGTGAAGATGCAACTACTTTTTCAGCCTGCAGAATATTGTGATTGAGCAATTAATGTTTAACACAAAACAAAGACAAAATGTCACAACAACCATTGTGGTCAAACCAAATAGTCACCTCTGTGTAGCCTATTGACAGTCGTTTTGCATAATCATTAGCCACATGTTGCTTTTCGGTACCAGTAACTGCATCATGATGCTGAGCAATTGCCAAAGCATCTGCCAATGATTCTGTGCTTGGCCATTTATTATTTCTCCCTTTAAAAAACTCTAGTTGCCTTGCAGCCTGCTCAATTAAAAAAAAAAAAAAAGATCATAACCTGAAAAAAATTGTGGGATCATGATGGAATATTTCTTTAAACAAATTAAAAAAATCAAATGGGTGTACCAGGTAATAGCCGCTCATCATCCTGACATAGCGTTTCAAGGCTGGTCTACTTGTGAAGTATCCTGTCCAGTAAGCATTTGCACGATCTGCATAACTAGAGTTATGAATGCTTCAAATTCTTAGATTTATTCAAAATGAGGAAACAATCCACAACAGATCATAATGACATAAAAAGTCTTAACTCACGGGAAATAGTCCTCAGTCTTTGCTGGCCAGGATTCATTTGTTGAATGTTTTGCATCAGTATATATTGAAGGTGTGGAATAGAGAGCATTGACACGTCCATCCTAAAAAGTATTCAAACCAGACCATTCAGAATTAATAGATTTTAGACAATAAGATGAGATAGAATATGCATGTGATATCATAAGGGATCCAAATAATTACAATATTCTTTTATTACAGAATACAAAAACGAGATTGCCTGTCACTATTCCTAGAATAGTGTTTTGAAAATATTAATCCTTTCATTATTATCATCATCTTATCCAACTACAAATCACTAGCTAATGATATCATCTCCATTGCACTTTTCCCTCTCTTGGTTGATTATTTTTCTGATCCATTCCTCCACTGCACAAGAACGGTTGCTATCATTATTCTCATTCCACATAACAAATTGCGACAACCACTCCTCTTTCCTAACTAGTAAAATGTATTCTTAACATAACAACTTTGAATCAAATTGCAACCTTTTTGTACGTATCAAGTTTTAAAGGTTTAAGCAAAAAATATGTGAAATATATAGGAAAATTCCTTTTGTGTTTTATATTTTGAGTTTATTCAAATTTGGGAGCAACTGGATGCAGAAATGAAAAGAAAACCTCAGAAAATAGAAATTATACTGGCCTCACCCACAAAAAGTTTTCAGCCAAGAGATAAAACTAAAAAGTGAAATTGTGTCATTTTAGTAACTCAAATGTCAGAGTAGTTGTATTCTCTCATTTTTCTTTATTGTTCTTATTTAGACTATAAGAGACAAAAATATAACTGAATTGGTGGGCAGACAAATATCAAGATAAAATATTCTCGGAAAAAACTTATTATAAAACAATTTAAAAGGTTTGAAAAATTAAATAAAAAAAATAAGAAATACCAAATAAATGCAAATAAAATTTAAAACATGATTGAATATCTTTTTACTTCTCTTTTTGAGATGGTGAAGTAATATTTTATATAAAATAAAAGTAAAATAAACATCAAAAAATAAAAAATAAACATGAATTTAAAACTATATCACCGCATTAAGCTATAAATTGAAATTTCTTAAATTTTATTTTAAAAAAATTGATCTAAGAATTACAATTAAAATTATTCAACCTTAATAATTTGTTAGGTATGAGTTTGAATAGAAATTTCTAACATATTAATTTAGTTATTTTATGGAAAAAAAATTATTATACATATTAGAACAAAAAATAGGATTTAATATATATATATATATATATATATATATATATATATATATATATATATATATAATTAGGTATATAATCTAAATCCATACACAAATTAATAAAAAGATGGATAATAGAAATTAGTAAAAGGTAGTTCTATTAGAATGGATATTCAAAATCAAACTAATGATTATAAGGATTGACTTAATAATACTTTAAAATACAAGGTTAATTTTCTAATAACTTTCAAATATACTTCCAACAACAAATATAGCATACATGCAACATCATGCAAGCCAACCTCACTTAGGTTGTAATATAGTACGCTTGGATGAAACCATTTCTATAACATTAACATGTCAATCCACTATTCCACTTGAATTTTTCTTTTTATCTATAGAGGGAGAAAGTCCAAAATTAAAAGGCGCGCATCCTAAGCTTCTTTAGAAATTTAAAAGCCCACATTGTGGACTCATCTATTTGCCGACCCTTCAATTGTTTTAGTTTATAGATAGGCTAAAAACTATTACTGCTTCTAGCCTAATTTTTTTAAGAAATAGTTTGTATTACCAATGATATATAGATGTATAATTCACAAGATATGGTCTAATACATGAAGCTACCACACCAATTCAATTTCATCTCTCTTTCTTTTTTTTAATAAAAAATAATCTTGACAATTTTTTTTTTTACAACTTTAAGTTACTAAACTATTTTGTTATTTAAATTATTCAATATTGACACAAAGAAAAAAAAAAAAAGAACAAATTCATTTAGACATTTCCACAAGATCTAAATTCTATGTAAATAAATAAATAATAAACCGTAATATAAATACAGTTTTATCATTTATTTCAGAAATAGACCTTTGAGTAACAAGAATGTAATATATATATATATATATATATATATATATAATTCAAATGAAATTAAAAGAAATCTAGGATATTTTCATTAGAAATCTATAGCAACACATTATAAAACTAATATCACCAAAAAAAAAAAAAAAAGAAAAGAAAAGAATTAATATGCATCTATGATATTATAGTTTTTTATGAAATAATTAATTTTTCTACTTAACTATCCCGCCTAATGTTAATGATATAAATTTTTTGCAAATATAAAACAATATACATCCAGTATCACATGGACATCTTTACTTGTGTATATCTGCAGTACTAGAATTTAAATTTTGATTCTGAAAATCATTGTAAATACACAAGGAGGTAACACTGTCTTTTGAGATTAATTCATTGTGACAAAAATGGTATTCAGATCATAAACTGCTCAACCTGACTTTCTTTCTGACTGTGTTTATTTGCAGCTGCTAATCCATAAGATTCCACCACAACGGTACTTGAACCTTTGAAATGCAAATATCAAGGTTTCAATATGAAATAAGATATGCACCTTTTAATAGATTTCAACGCTCACCACATATAACTTCCATCACCCATTATCACTTATCTAGTGTTCACTAACTCAAATAATCTAATTTCTATTTTGTCAAATGGCACGGACAAGCATATTCATCCAAGTGGAATTCATTTAACCGACTATTAAATAACCAAAATTTTAAGGAAACACGAGGCATGCAATGTGTCACATAATGATAACATGTACTCAGCTAAAAACCTAGCAAGAAGTTTTTACAGAATCCTTACAATGTTAACATAATGGATCAGCTTATCCATCTGCCGAAACCATGACTCTGCATACTGATACTTAAAATCTGTTCCCATGGTCCACATTATATGATTTGTTCGAGTTATATTAGCCTGAGAATAGATTGACAGCTGTTAGCTTTAACTGCCTGAAGAACCTTGCAAATAGAACATTAAACTCCTTGTATTGCTACTTAACTAGTTTGAACAACTTAATTAAAGGAAGATAAAATTCTAACACAAAATTATAACTCTTTTCAACTTAGTATTGCAAACTGAGTGACCATGGTCAGATGTCATGCCTCTAGAAGAAATGCATCTCTGTAAAAATATTATAAAAATCTAAATAAAAAATGTAATGTATCAGGGCAAGCCAAACCAATGGGCATTAAGTTGTTAGACACGCGTCATAGGAAAACCTGCTAAATCAACATCTCTAAATATTTAAAACACTTTTCACCCTGGATGCATATAACAGCACTACTAGAAAGTTAACAGAGTATTTGTCTTTATGCCTAGGAGTTGAACTAAGCAGAAATACGATGAAATGGATAGAACCGAGAGTAACTACATAGAAAATGTCCCTAAATGAAGAGATTACCTGTGATATTGCAGCAGCAACAAAGTCATTGACTCGCTCTGGGACATTGTAATCAAACAAATTAATGTCATCCTTCAATGGACAAAAACATAAAGTTGATGAGGCAGAGTGATATATGAGAGAACAAAAAAAAAAAAAAAAGCTTTTTCTTGTGTTTTACTTGAACAACTGGGTAGGGATCATTGACTTCAAAGTAGAAACCACCAGGTGGAGGCTCATAGTTTTCAGGAAATGCACCGGCAAAAATCTATAATAAAATAATACACAAGTCAAGAGCAATATGGAAGAACTGTCTCAAAACAATACAAACAGGATAAGAAAACAATGTAATAAACAATCCAAAATTCATAAGGATAAGAAGTCCAATTGCACATATGTCCAAAGCTAAGGTAAATCTGTTTTGTTTACCTGCGCAGATGAACCAAGACTCTTAGAACCCTGCCAGACAACTTCAAGACTCTTCTCATTTTTACGCTTGGCTCTATCTTGGTAATCTATCCGGCCAAAGAAAAGAGAATCGAATCCAACCTACACAAGGATGATTACATCATTATATTGTCTGCTAATGTAGCTGGAGAAAAGGAGGAAAAAATCCTAAATTTTGCAGATATATATGCTTGAAGTTAAAGATGGAGAAAAATACTTCAGCTCCCAACAAATAAGCCTGCACTGCAGAATGACCAAAAGGGTCTATTTGCCAACCAATTCTTGGAGTCACACCAAATTCCTGTTTGATAAACCGATGCCCAAGAGTTGTCTGATCAATCATGTCAATATAATGAGTCACTGCCTCATCATGCATGCACATACCACCATTTCTGCAAGAGCCACAGACAGAAAGCAACAGTTTCAAGTATTCTGAGAAAAGGGTTATAGATAATCCGAGCCACCATTTTGATGAACATGCAACGATCATAATTAAACACAGAGATCCAAAAATAAGGCACTATGAATATCATTAGAAAGTCAATAGGGTTAAGCAGTCCTTTTACATGAATTCTAGTTGACCCGAACTCACAAGTTGCTTGACAATATGCTGCATAGCCTCACTCTGTTCTCTCCACCATCGTTGGAAAAATGCCTGCATAATCAAGGAAGAAGTAGAATCATAAATATAATCTAGACTCTCGAGATTACAATGGCTAAACATAACACATCACACCATACAGTGACAGTTGGCAAACAAAGTCACGTATGCTTAAATGATGGGGTTCCAAGGTCCTTATGCAATAGAAAACTGATACAGCGCCATCGACAAAATTGAAATTGATTATTCTTTGAGGCCTTTCAAAAGCCATTGACAAAACAGATATTTAATTGAATTTGATGCTTGCAATTTCTGCGAGTTCTACAGTGATTATTAGGCTGACAACTTAATGCAGCAATAACCCATGGATCGCAGGGCTTCGGAAGACAGGTTTTCCTTCAAATTCAAATTTGAACAAACTTCCAAGTATTGTAACTAGAATGGGTCCATTTCTCTTGAAAGTCCATAGTCCTTCCAGTCTAGAAAAGCCTAATGCTCCACTTGGTTGCAGGCAATGGAGAAATAAAGGAATTATTTTGAGCTTTTGAAGACCCAGAAATATAACCCGAAGTCCCGAAGAATTTCACAAATTTAATTTTTCAAATTATTAATCATAGATGAAGAATACTCAATTTTAGTTTTCTTTTTTCGCCATTTTTTACTCTGGAAACCAACCACAATTAGACAAAAGTTAGAAAGATTGAAAAAGATACTTACTATTTCAACATAAATGAATTTCCGATTCTTGTCAGCCAACAATGAAGGAATCAGAGAATCCAACACATTTTGCACACAAGCACCCTATAAAATCGAAAGCGTTAATTAAAAACCGGATATTCAATCTATCATATGTTACACCTACATAAACGAGAAAAGGGATTACTTGAATTGAATTGTTGGAGCCAACATAGTATTGATCAACAGTCTTTAACCAACCAACATCATCGTGAGTGTGAGGAACCAAGTGAACATTAAGCTTACCAGGAACTATGCCTTGCGAAGTATTATAAACCATGTACTTAGATTCTACCCATGAAATCGCAATACCCAGAAAAAGAAATAGAAAGAAAAGAACTTTAATCTCCATTTGGAGATTCAAGTGAGGCTTAGTATGAAACTTAAATAACTCAAGTCACTTTGATCACAGAAATAGTTGTTTCTGATTCTGGGCTACAACGAAGTAGAAGAATCTGAGTAAATAACCATTAGATAAGCAAACGAAGCCCTTAAATAGATAAGGCTATAAAACTCTACTTTCAGACTGAGCCTTGTCAACTTATTCAACGAATGTTTCTCCAGCAAAGCTTCCATTCAAGGAAGGAAATCATAAATTATGGTTTGTGTTTGATTATTTATATAGTGGGTGCGATGAGATGGCCCAATGGGCTTCACTAATAACTTGACAAAGCTCAATTTGAAAGACTATCAGATTTTTCTCTCCTTTTTTTTTTTTTTTTTGGTTCAATTCAAAATCTGATAACATAATTGGATACAGCTGAGTTGATTGTTCTGATTTTAAATTTATAGTAGCATTTTAGAACATATTGAATTTCTTATAAGTGTGAGGGTTTTCAGGTGCATTCATGTGATACTTAGGCTACTGGTCAATGAAATAAATTGGATTTTTATTTTTATTTTTTGAAAAAAAAATAAATGTTTCAAAATTAAATTAATTGTTAAATAAAAATATATAATTAAAAAAATTCTAAATTTAATTTAACTATTTCAATTTTAAAATAAAAAATTAAATTAATTAAGTTAGTTTTTTCATTTTTCATTTTTTACCAATAGTAATAATCATATTAAGAGTACTGAGGACTTGGAAGTAAGATCATCAATTCTCTTCCAACCAAATGATAACTAATCCTATGACTTTGAAGGCAAGTCAAGGGACCCCTTTGCTAGTGTTACAGTGAGGTTGATGAGCAAATTTCGAGCATGCGTAGTATCATGGTTGTTCTTAATTTTTATATATATATTAAAATTATCGAAATCAACTCTAGTTATTAAATTCACCGGCAAAATTTGTCAATCTGATGTTAACCCTTTAAGGAAGGGTCTGCCAATCATTTGAGTGCATTGACTGTTAGATACTTAGGCAGTTGATGTGTCGTTGTCTGCTTTGTCAGATGAAGATATTTCCATTATGTTGCCTTTTGAACGATGACATCTGCACCGAAAAATATTGAAATTTTATACCAATATAGCAAGCTGGAGTGATAAGTTGCATCCATTCCCATAAGGTTCACTTGCTAAATTTTTACCCTTTACTATCCGAAGGGAGACTATACTGTCTGGTTCTGCCAAAAATATTGAAGTTTTATGATACCGAAATCAGTGACCATTTTTTTCATACAGCAGAAACTTTTTTACAGGAGAGTGAAAACCATGGAGATTTGAGTGTGTTATCCTGCACTACAAACTTAAGTACACAACCAATAGCGCCCATATTCAAACTAATCAACATTATGATGGCATAAAAATTGGTGATCATATTGCTGCAACTTACACCGGAGCGATGTTTGTCATGCACAAGTGACTCTCCTCTTTTCTTTTTTCTTTTTTTTTTTTTTCCAGACCCAATGAACTGAAATAACACTAAAGACCACACAATTAGAAGACCACACAATTAGGATATCTTCCTCTGCATTCACTAAATTGGTAAAAACATTTATGGTCGAGAGGATTTGAAGCTTCTCACATAAGCTAGAAGACCACCCCCACTCCTCACAAGTGACGCCCCTCTTTTATACGTTATGATGCATGACTGATATATGAAACTTAAACCATGCAGACTGTATTTATTAACTCATCGTTCATGTTTTTGCACTTTCACATAGATACTGCAAATACTTCATCTCACCACTTGGCAGGATCCATCCTTTTGAGACTCTCTTGTGCATACTGCAGCCAAATTCCATCCTTTTCATATTTCAGGAACCAAACATTTGCAGATGATTGAAATCTATAAAGAAAGTACGGATCTCCATAGGAGCAAGTTCTACAACTAACTTGGCAGGATCAACAGGTCCTCCCCTTGTCACCTTGTGTTCTTCTTTGTCACTTGCTACTTTCCAAACCAACCTCTTCTTCTCCATGACAGCTCTTTCTTGATTGGCAGATAAACTCAACTCTGTTACTTCATTTATCTGTAAAAAAAAAGATCATATTATTAAAATAAAAAATTATGGCTTCTTAATCAACTAAAAGCTGAAGATTCTAACAAAATCCTCTATTGCTTTACCTTCTTGTTTGGAAATAGCCTTTTCAATTCCACACTTGCCACAACAGAATAGTCTTTGTCCTCTCCAGTCTTCGCATACAGAAAATGCCCACAAAAAAATAAATAAATAAATAAATAAAGTTTTCTGGTATATACAAAAATAAAATTCATGCAAAAGCAACTAAGCTGGACATTAATAAGCCATTAACTCCAAGTTTCAATTTTTGAAAGAGAATTAACAGTCCACAAGTCCTACCACAATAGAGATACCTACATTAACATTCATGCTACAAACAATATGATTCTCAAATTTGTCATGCAAAATGTTGGTCCAGAGGGACTATGAGCTATTATCCATACAGAGAGGGCAATGCATATATGAACAATGAAAAGAAGAGAGGATCTGAGACCTCATATAGGTGAGCCAACCGAAGAAGCACCTTTCCATTTTCAAGTTCCTGCAATGTTCAGATAAGGAGAAAATCCTCATTCCTCCAGACATAGAAACGAAAACCACAAAGTTTTGTACTGTTTTCATCAAGGACCCCAAATAAACTTCATTAGAAAAGATCAAGAGAATGCATTCATTCTCCTTCAAGGATATAATTCGAACTCACGAGTTACTTTTTTCTGACTTACCTGAAGGGTTATAACAGCAACATTATTAGGTAAAGAGTAGGACGGATCAATTCCTGAAAAAGGTGTATGTGAATTTATCCAATTACTTCCATCCTGCAAAATAGGAAAAATGATTAGCCAAGCATCACAAGTTTATGTAACAGATTATACTGTTGCCGTACCTGCTCCGTGAAGGCTAAGAGAATTGGGGAATATATCTCTTGGCCAACTGTCCGACGCCACTTGGCACCTTCTCCAAGACGATCAATTCTAACAAAAAACTTCCCTTGTATCTGCAAAAGTACATATTACCAAGTCACTATGTTGAATTGAAACTCCTACCATGGCAAGCAGCCTGAGAACCCTCACATCCATTTTGTTGAAGAGTCCCGATCCACAGATACAAGTTCAAAATAGTGCTTACAGTTAAACCCTCGCATCCGTTTAAGAAACAAACTGTCTCGTTGAGCACCTCACCAACACCTCTTTTATCATCATGAATCAACCTCCTATAAAGCAAACATAGCGGTTTAGAGATCAGCCTAACAAAACTAAACCTGATTAGATACAAGGAAACTACATTTGTAATGAGAAACTAAGTGTAATAAACTCCAAGAATGACCTGTGGAGCATCAGTTCTATTTGGCCATCCGCCAAGCTAGACCCTCCCACTGAGCGGTCCACCAATATTGAGAGCTCTGTGATGTTGTCTTGTACATAAATTCCAAGATTGATCTAGAAAAGTGGAAGTACAGAAAAAGAAAGGTGAGAAAAATTAAGGAGAGAAATTTGGAAAGTATACATAAGAATATTCAGACAAAGAAAACTAAAAATTTTGAACAAAAGAATACAGAAAATGGACTTCATAGAAATCTAAAAGAAAGAAGATGTGTTAAGAATTTCTTTCAAAAGAAGCGCATTTCTCCAAATAATATTAGCCTTTGCGAGGAAGGCCCACCACATTCTAGCTAAAGAGTATGAACTTGGGCTTAAGGGCTTCCATCCCACCCCAATTGTCATGAAGCAATAACCGCATACACTCAACTACAAGAGCCCGCAGTGTCGCCATTGTTTTTTATTCAAAAACTATTGATGAGGGAGAAGGTGCAGTGCCACTCCAAATAGTGTAGCTCACCTCATGCAGGAAAAAAAAGGCTATTTATCTCATATGATATTTATCAATTTCTAGATTAGACTAATAAAAGCCAAATTATGAAATAGAAATGTTTTTCCATACAAAGAATTGCTGGACATGGACATTGATACATTAAACTTAAGTAATAATTCTGCATGAAAGTTTCATTCATCAGTGACCGGTTGCCAATGAACTTTCTAAAACTGACCCGTAAGAAATAATAAAATAGTTTGCATTAACCAGCAAAGATCAAATCGTGAATTTTATTGAGGACAATACAGGGTAATAATTTCCAGCAACTGGTTGATTCACTTCGAGGTCCCAGTCTGTCCTGAAATCTCGAATCTGCAAACCAGTTTGAAATATCAGAAAAAGTATGTAGAACATAAGTTAACTGCAAAATAAACATCCCCATGCTACATCAAAATAAGCTTCTCATTAATCAGTAGACATTATCCTCGAGTGAAATTTCCATCCAAAAAAATAAATATAGCAAAAAATAATTTTCAGTAGACATTCTATACACCGGTCAAGTTTCAATTTACCCGTTTAATAAAGTCACGTCCATTAGAGTCTGTGTAGAATGTGTTATTGGTCTTCATGGTGGTTTTAATTTGAGCTGTGATTTCTTTCCCGGTCCCATCATCCACAGGTATAGGCCCAATCTGAATGACATATGTAGGGAGTCATCAAATAAAACCAATAAGTACCACTTGGTCAGATAGTCTGCACAACCAATAAATGCGAGCTCTTAAAGTAAAATGATGTATTAGAGAATAACTTACAGTGAACTCAACTTCAGCATGCTCGAAGCCCTTGTAGATTCTGGTAACCTAGGCATCCACATGACACAGTGTTACTGAAAGTAGAGAAGACAGAGCCTTTGGAAGAATGCAAACACCAAATGCCGCATCATTTTCATATACTACTTCAAGAAGATATTCTTGATGTCATAACTACCTGAGATATCCATGGGTTGAGCTGCTGATGTACTTCATCCAGTATTGGACCCTTTACGAAAGTTGAAGGAACCTGACAGAAAACAGATATTCCACTTTCCTTAAATTAATTGTAACAGTTTAATATTTTCTGCAGAAAAGTTGGTCAAGTGTTACTGAATACAATTACCTGCTTTTCAGATTTTATTGGGAAGGTAGCATTTGGGCGAAAAACATATGCTCCAGATGCCTTCAACAAATAATGGAAATCTCATAAAGCTAAACAGTTGTAGATAACTCTCTCAGGTTGTGAGCCAAAATGAAAATATAGAATAAGTAATGCAAAAAACAGAAGGTCATAAGATGTATTACACATCAAAGGTTGAGTACCTGTGGATCTTCATCCGTGCCATCATTTCCAGTATAATAACTGTAGGATTGTTCAACAGCAGCAGCAACCTTGGAAATGGCAGCAACATTAAGAATTTAGCACAATTAGAAATTTTAAGATGGTCCCAAAGAGAAAATAACTGGAAAAAAGAGTCAAAATGAGGCATCAGGGCTGTAGGAAAAACACAAATCACATTTCTTTCAACAAATAGTGCAATGCAAAATTAAACTACAATAACGATTTACCAGGCTTCTGCTATTAGTATAATAGGTAAGTTTCCCTTCATCTGCAGTATAAAGCAGCTTTAAACTTCCTTGCCCAACTTCTATGTTCTCATTTTTACTTTCATCCAATTTGTGGACTAGAGAGATGGTTGAACTAGATCCTTTGATGAAGATTATAAGTAGAACAATTTGTCAGTCACTTGAGAAGAGTTCCATTCCGCAGGAACATATAATTGAGAAGTAACGATATTGCTTACCTGTCTGTCTTGTGCTTGAAACTGTGTAAGTGCTGAAACCAAGGGGTGGTATGGATGCTGAAAATGCAAGCCAATATTTGAGTGTTTCGCTTGGGAATTTACCTAGATATGCTTTGACATACTTATTTCTCATGCGCAAAGTTGCATTTGAAATAGGTAAAAGTTGAGATACAATTTCTCTCCCATCGGAATCTTTAACAACTACTTTTTCAGTAGAAACCTGTAGCAAGTGTGATACAAAATTTAGTCATATACATGAAAATATCAAGTATTTGAGGTTCAAATAACTGCCGCCAGGTATTGTATAAGTTTTCTACTTCACAACTAGATGAAAGGCCCTCAGGTGCAATAGAATTCCTCCTTTATAAAGCAATAATAAAACACTTCTGAGCCTGACACCTTAATTTCTAGTTAGACATTTAGAGGTGATCCTATAAACTGCTGAGTCAAAGGTTAAATTAGCTTAATTAAAAAAACTAGTTTCCATCTGCACACCCCACCACAGTAGGCCACAAAGTTGCCAGCATCACAAATTTCTCTGCAGCCACGCATCTCATAGGAAAAAATAATATTGTTTAGACCAACTGACAGTCTTTACCAAGTTTCTTAAAATTTGACTCGTTTTAGGATAAGAGAGGCTCTTAGTGTTGCAAAATTACAAAAGCTCACCGGAATTCTTATCACTTCATTTCGCTTCCATCCTAGAGGATTGTAAGCAACAACAACCTACAAAAAGAGAAGAGATTAATTGATATGAAAATAGCAATCAATGACCACTAACATGGGAGGATGTGAAAAAAGACTCTTACCAAGCTTTTCTCATCAGACAAAGTAGCTTCTGATGGAGGACAGTAACTTATATTAAGCAGAGGACACTGCCCAAGAAAATTCACACAGTAGGGTTCAGCAGACTTTTACAACTCATTTTTGGAAAAGAACAGAATGATCATGTAAAATTGTCTAATATTTCATGATGGAAAGCAACAAGTATCTTATCCTATTTCTAGACCTTCACCAAGAAAAGTTACAAAGAAGAAATATTACATATCTTTGTAAACAAGGAAGTTTGCTGCAGATAAAGAAAAATAAGAAAATGAACCAACATTCAGAAAATCAAGCTTCAGCTGTGATAAATAATTACCAGAATCAAGTGCAATGCAATGTTTTGAATTATCATGATAATTTTGAATATTTAATAGGTTATTATAAACTTGTAAATCACCTGGATACTATTATGGTGTTAATTTAGGCATTACAAAAAGCCATTTAGATTAACATAAATGCAGACCATTTGAAATAGAATCGAAGTGCATGTGTTATCTGAAATATAAATTGAAATACAATGAGAAAGTGGTGCAGAGACAAAATTGCCTGCTGAAAGTTTGTGACTGAGTTCCCCTGTCCACTGCTTGATCTTGACTCTGCCAAGAAAGCAAGAGAAGAAGCAACTAACTTCTCAGCCTGCAGAGAGACATAACTGAAGCCCATGAGTCTTATAAAAGGTGATAGTCCAATCATGCTGCAAACAGTTGTTGGTTATCAAACTGATATCAACCTCCATGTAGCCAATAGATAAACGCAGAGCATAATCAGCAGCAACATGTTGCCTTTGTGTACCACTAACTGCATCATGATGTTGAGCAATTGCCAAAGCATCAGCAAGTTTATCAGTGTTTGGTCCCGAATTATTCCTGCCTTTAAAGAATTCAAGTTGCCGTGCAGCCTAATCATAAACAATGACAACAATTATTATTAAAAGAAATAAATGAGAGACTACAAGGACATTTAGAAAAAAAAATCATTTGCCGCAGGAATTTAAAGGTGCAAAATCATACAAGATAGTAACCACTCATCATTCTGACATAGCCTTTAAAGGCTGGCCGACTTGTAAAATAACCTGTCCAATAAGCATTTGGATGATCTGCATACCTTGAGTACAGTAATTTCTATTCTTTTAGCAAGGTCCAAAGAAGTACATACGGTACGGAAATTACAATAGCAAAACAAACTCACGGGAAGAAATCTTCAGTTTTGATGGGCCATTGTTCATCAGCTGCATATTTTGCATCAGTATAGATGGAGGGGGTTGAATATAAAGCATTTACACGACCATCCTGCAAATTATCAATAAAAAACATTTATCACATAATTATAATTGCTTCCTCCTTTTGACATGGCTTAGAATACAATAGAGCATAAAACAAGAAGAGAAAGAGGATAACTGAGCGTAAAGCCATTACTATTGTCTACAGTGCCTCATCATCAGTTAGGGTTAAAGAAAAATAATACCTCATTAACATAATGGATGAACTTGTCCATCTGCCTGAACCATGAATTTGCATATTGATAACGAAAATCGGTCCCCATGAGCCACATTATATGATTTGTCCTGGTTACATTAGCCTAAAACGGAGGAGAGAAAAAGAACACTCGATCAACTGCCATTAATCATAGCTCCAGAGTGCAAGCGTAAAATTTAACCTAGAGCATTTATAATGGCACTTACGCTTTTTATCAATTCATAGGATTTTAATATATTACTTACCCTTCTTAACAATGGTATGTAATATATCCATGGATTATTTGCAAAATACAATATCAACAACAAGGCTTGATATTACCAAGCATAATGGTAACAGAAAAGGAGAGACTAAGTAGCCACTCTTAAGTTATTACCTGAGCTAAAGCAGCAGCTACAAAATCATTGACTCTCTCTTGAATGTTATAGTCAAATAGGAGAATGTCATCCTTCAAACAAAATTATCACGTAAATTGTAGTTCCATATAAACCAATAAAAAAATGTCCTTGTTTCTTTTGCAGTATTTACCTGAATAGGAGGGGATATGTCATTTATTTCAAATGTGAAACCATCGGGGGGGTCATAATGCCTAGGAAATATACCGGTAAATATCTGTAGAAAGCATCGCCAATGAAGAAGTCAAACAGATGCTAGAAACATTAATAATAAATAAATGAAGTGGAATGTTGAGATAATAACAGGAAGAAAATCTCATTTCTGAAATCAAACGGAAAAAGGGACAAAATAAATATGTATATTAGACCCTCCAACCTGTGAAGTTGAACTAAGGGACTTGGAACCCCGCCAGATAACCTCAAGGTTCTTCTCCTCTAACCGCTTAGCTCTATCTTGGTAATCAATTCGAGCAAAAAAGAGAGAATCAAATCCTAGCTGCAACCAGAAAAAAAAAAAATCAGCATACAGGTTGTAGAGTTCATAGAGTTAGAAAAAGGTGTTATTTAGAATGTCTCCAGATAGATATCAAGAAAAATTCAATTCTTTCTTCAATGCTCTATCATGCGTGTGAAATATCTCATATGAATAATAGGTCCTTTCTGTTTTCCTTTACAGGACAAGAGAAGGGTGCTGCTCAAACTCATGTTCTTAATTCACTGCCACCACACTCCAATGAGAAAAAAGCACAACACTCTGACCAGCCTCTAGGCAGCTCAGATAGTTATAATTACACAAGAAAGCAGTCATTGCCAATTTCAATATAGGAAAAAAAAAACGCATAAAGCAAAGAAACAAAAGGAAGATTTGTAGTATAGTGTTAGATATACCTCAGCACCGAGCAAATAAGCTTGAACAGCAGAATGTCCAAAAGGGTCAATCTGCCAACCAACTCTAGGGAGTTGAGCAAATTCATTTTTGATAAATCGATGCCCTAGAGTTGTTTGATCAATCAAATCAATATAATGTGGGGTTGCCTCATCATGCATACACATTCCCCCATTTCTTCCAAAAAGAGAAGAACAAAAACACTAATCAGTCAAGAAAGGCAACTTCATAACTTGAATTTCTATTGGCATAGAACCAAAAACTCATTTCCAACATAGCAATTATAATCATTAGCCATAAAATAAGAAAACAACAAGGTGTAATACTGTAATTAATGAAATTTTTACATGAATTCTAGTTGACCAGATTTGACAAGCTCTTTGACTTTAGCCTTCATTGTTTCACTTTGCTGTCTCCACCATCGCTGAAAGAATGCCTGAACAGCAAATTAAATGCTAACAATAAAATCCACGAATCGTACATACTTATCTAAAAAAAGACGCAAAAAATGATCTCAGAAACTGTTACAAAAAAGTGTGAGAGATTAGAAAATGCTAACCATTTCAACATAGATGAACTTGCGATTCTTATCCTCAAACAAAGCAGAAATAACAGAGTCCAATACATTCTGAACACACGCCCCCTACCCACCAAACGAAAAACCCATCAAAATTTCATCAAATACCAAACAAAAATTCCTCCTTTAAGTTACAATTCTCCTTAAAATGTCCTTTACCCGAATCGAATTGTTACCACCAAAATAGTACTGGTCAACTGTCTTCAACCAGCCAACGTCATCGTGAGAGTGAGGCACCAAATGAACATTAATTTTGCCCGGAACAATTGTTCCTGTGGTATTGTAAGCTATATATTTTGATTCAACGCATAAAATTAGAGCCAAGTAGATTGTTAAAGAGTAGAAAGCAATGATCGACATAGTTACAGCAGAGTAGGCCTTAAAAGTGGATGAAGAGAAGTGAGGATCATGTGTTCGATGAAATGTGAAGCTTAGTAGAATTTCGGAAGTGGAAATTGGTATTTGTAAGATTCCAAAAAGGAGTCTCACTATTTCTGTCGCTTGCCTATGAAGGGAGCAGGTGAATTTTCTTGCGCGTGAAGACAAGAGACGTGCATTTTGAGATATGGGTTTGTGTTCGTCTTCTGCTTTTGGACAACCATGAAAGTGATGTCTTGCTAAACGACTATGCTTTGAATATTGATTATAATGCCTGTGATCTTATCCTTAATGCTTTGATTTTATTCTTACTATATTGAATTGATAAATTCTTTATTTGTTTTATTTAATAAAAATAAGAAATAAAGTTGAATTTGCCTCAAAAAATTGAAAGCAATATATAATCTGTTAAAACATCAAATTTTTCATTGCTCCCAATTTTTTTTAGAAAGAAAATAGTAAAGTATCAGACAATACGGGAAAAAATAGGAGCTGTTCCGCAAGTTGCTTAACGCATGAGCAACAATTTTAAGCTTCTTCTAACATGAACAACAGGAAAAACTTGACAATTTCTAATACATAACATCTATCCAAAATCTGATTCTTTACTGATTATCGGGGGAATGATTTTCGTTGAAGGTGTTGAATATATAGCATCAGACTCATTTACGAAAAAGCCCAATATTCAATAAATAAGTTCGGTTTCAAACTAATAAAATTTTCAAAATAAGCCTTTTTTTTTTAAAGGAAGTTCTAGGAGCTTACGAGCGTTTTTGTTCTTTTAGAGCCCTACGTGGAAATATTTAGCCGTTAACAGTCAACACTATAAAAACCCATTGCCCAGTGTTCTTATGGGTGTGGAGTCAGGGTGTCGGTTACCGTAACGATCCGTTTGGTTATAGGAATAACCCCATCCCATAACTAGAATAAATGCTTCCCGAAAAGGCTCAAAACCCTATCCCCTCTCCTTTGCAAACCCGAAAACTCAAAAGTCAAAAGTAAAGTCGCGAAAATGGAAGATAGTTTTAGTGTTCGAGTCGATAAAGCTTTTGGCTCTCTGTCCTCTTCAACAGGAGCGCCATCTTCCAATTTAAGCTCTTTATGGCGTTTAACAGACGAAGAAATCGAGCGAAACGAATGGAACCGAGACAAAGACAGCCCCGAACGCGAATCCGAAACATTAACGGATTCTTTTCCTTTCAAGAGAGAGTTTTTATCCAGTAATAGAGAGAATTCCGGCGTAGATTTCCGTTGGGAGCTTGAGAAGGACCTGGACGACCTAGACGACGACAACGAGCAGTCACATGCCTCGTCGAGCCAGTCTGTGAAGCCTAAACCTGATGATTATAATGAGGAAGAGTGGGAGATTAAGAACTCCATTGGCTTGGACTGTACTCTTGATTACGAGGTATGTATTAGTTTGTTTTCTAAACATTGTAGGGGATTGAGTTGATGTTTGTGTTACGATTATGATCTTATTGTTGTTAAAAAATGTAGATTTCATGGTCTTTACTGATATGGGTGCAATCGAGCAGGACCCGTATAGGAGCTTTTTCTGGTTATTTTGGTTTGTGCATGTAGTTAGAGCAAGTTTGATTTGCCTTGGAAATGGAATGAGAATGGGAATGGGATGGGAATGGATGTCAAAAGCTAAAGAATCCTATTTCAAATTTACTTTTTGGAAAAATAAATAGAACTTGTGGTTTATATTAAGGATTATATATTTAGAAGTATATATCATTTCAATATAAATTCTAGTTATCTTAAATAATAAGGGTAGTTAGAAATTTTGAACTTCTTGTGAACCAAACAAATAAAAAAAAAAAAAAAGAAAGTACTTTCCGGGAATTGCTTTTCATCTCCACTTCCGCAGTGAAACAAACATGTCTGGTTTTACTGTTGCTTCTTATGTCTGTCTCATAAGGGGTTGTTTGTCATTATAACAATAACATAAAACCTGAATTAATAGTTCACATTGTTCCACTAATCAAAACAGATTAATATTAGATGCTTTTTTTCTATATATAAGTTACTAGTAAATTCTGGAATTTCCCTTCAGAACTGATAATTATTTATTTACTTAATGCAGGAAGAGGAAGATGAATTCGACAAAGTTGCTGTTGGCAAGGAGAAGCCTGATGATCGTGTGTACATGAAAGGTATAACTGATTATGGAATAGATATAGATTCTAACAATGAGCTTCCCAATACATTTAAGGATATCCCTAGGGATCCACGTGCAAATCACATTGCTGCAAAACTTAGACTGAAAGAAGATGCAGAGGCTGCTAAAAAGATGGATTCTTTGAGGGTTTCTGAACAAGATTCACCACCTGGCATTGATGATCACATTAAGCTGTCGTTTGATGATGGTAATCTAAAATCCATTCTTAAAAGAAAGGATGACGAGTCTTTTTCCAAGCCAATAAATGAGTTAGATTCAAAGTCACAAAAACGTGTTCGATTTGACCCTGAATGTAAAGATGGCCATGATGAAGAGTCTGATGAAGTCAAAAATATATGCATGGAAACTGATTCAGTAGATGAGTCTCTTGTATATCCTCTGCCTCCAGATTATCCTTCTGGAATCCCAGATTATATGCGAAACCCTTCAAAATATACATGCTACACTTTTGATTCATCAAGTGATGTAGATGAGCAATCTAACCAGCAAGCCTTTTGGGACTTTCTTAAGATGATGAAATCTAATTCTGCAGAATCACAGCCAGATGATGTTTCTGATAATCGTCCAAAATCATTAACCTTCATTCCAAAGAGGAAATCAAGTGATGTTCAAATGGTCACTGATCCCACGGAGTCAAAGCAAAATCAGGACGACACCAATAAGGAGTTCCTGCTTAGGAAGAGTTTGCCCATTGGCATTGCAGCTGGTGATACAGAAGATAGTGAACCTAGTGTCATGGAGGAAGAAGAACCTGAAACAGCTGCTAATAGGAAAATTGGTTCACAGAGACCAGGCCGGAAGTATAGGACAAATGACAGTTTAGAAACAATGGATGAGTCTGTTTGAGAGGGCTGCCATCTTCAGTGAGCAGAGTTACTTTATCCTAACTGCTACTTTATTGAACCCATCTGACTGTATAATTATTAATTTATGCATTTGTATTTCACAGGTATATGTTGATTTTAGTTCTCACTTGACTTTCTTTAGGGGGGAGCTTGGTTGGCTCTTTCTTCTCAAATGATATACTGATGCGATATACATTTCTTGCCATTACAAAGTTTGTTGTAAAATTGTAGTGGGATTTACATTGACAATATAAATGAGGCATTCACAGTTTGTTGGAAGCGATCATTTCAAGGTTGGGGATGAGTTGTTTTATTTTATTTGATTTTAACTTCAGAACAAAATTATGTGCCAAATGAAAGTTTGTATGATGAATATAGAAATCAAGAACAATTTTTTTATTCATCATATTCTAAAATTTCTGTGACTTGCATAAAACCATTATCATCCAAAGGAAAATATTTCCATCAGAAAAAAGTGGTCGTCCTTGCAGTGTTATGTCGGGACATTTTTTTCTTGTGACAGACATTTGTGGCCAAGTCTAACTGCACTTTAATAAGCAAATCTTGCCAAAGTTTATGCTTATGGCTTTCAAAATGTCATCGGGGACAATAGCTGAAAGCGGCGTTGACTTAATGCTCATCTGCACAATTTCTTTAAAAGAAGCAAATAATCACATCCTTCCAAGGTGTAGAGGTTGGAGTTAGACCTTACTAGATTACCACTGCAGTAGTGAGCAACTGAGCATACCAGCTGGACAGAGCCATCACCTAGTGAGTATTATTTGGACTTTGAAACTTCTGATATGTTAATAGTAATTTTTTGTTTTTTTTTTTTTTTGGCCATTAGAGACTATATACAACTTGAATAGAAAAACAAATTACACGAAACCCATTAAGAGAAGCCCGCCCATGAAAGGCAGAAATTAAGTTAATTAAGGGATGTGAGAGGTATCGAAAAGGTACCAGGCCTGTGCATTTCCCATCATTGACCATTTTGTTCCTTTTTTTATCAAAGAATTATTATTTCCTTAAAGAAAGAGTCATTAATCAAACCTTCTTGTTGAATGCATTTGCACTCTCCTAAACTCTCTTTTAAAAAAGTACATATCGCTTCAACAAAATTTCCCAATCTATGCAAATTATGGGGCAAATGGATGGAGGACAAACAAAAACTTATTCTCATGCTGCTTTTTCATTCTGCTTAAGCTTTTATTTTGCCCATTTTAGAAAAACACAGTTTCGCTTAATATGCACTTCAATTTAAAAAATAATCAATTTTTGGTTCTCATCAGCTTAAATACAAATCTTCCAAGAATAAATTTGAGTTAGATTTTAATTGGGTTAGTCCAAAAAATGCAACATTCATTATCGATTCATTTTGAGTTCTATAGAATTGAATTCTAAAACGAAATTCAATTGAACTCCACCAAATTTTATAGAATTGCTTCAAACCAAATTGACAGTAGAAGTTCATACTTCATAATCAAATTCTGCAGTGCGAAATAAACGATAAAACTACAAGTTATTTTGAAACAATAAGCCAAGTGTACATTTAAACTTCAATGAAAAGTTCTTACAAGGACTTCAAGATATTCATGGTAGAGTAAAAACTGTAAAAACTTACAGAAGCAACCGCAAAATCAAAATTAGGGTTGTAGACGATGTCATCCTCTATCTTTCCACAAAAAAAAAAAAAAAAAAAAAAAATACAAAAATTTACTTCTTTTTTTTTTATCATTGCTCTAAGCTATAATATAGTTTGACTTTATCCAAGGTTTAATCAAGGATTAAGGATCTAATCAATGGCATGAACCCCACTAATGGGGTATAAGGCCTTGCAAGCTACAACAACAGATGCTTGTAGAAAGAAGAGATATACAACATGACAAAAAACCCAGAATCACCTTGATTTTGTGCTAGTGCAGTAATGACCACTATATATTTAGCTAAAAGAGCAACCACTTTTGGATAAACAGAGGAAACTGATCTCCATTACCGAGCATTAGAACAAGCGCTTTCTGCAGTCTGCTGCACCACAGTAACATGCCATCTGTTTTATTTTTCCATCAGGGCCAGTGACACTATCAAGTGCATAGCCATAGTCATATGTAAGCTCCTACAAACAAGAAAAATAGTCGATTAAAAAAACAGATTCTAAACAATTTTCACTCTTGTTTATTATTTACTTTTAATGGGGATCATAAATATTCGAGTTCTTGTTACTTTCATGATAAAAAAACTTGAGATCAACATTTAGCTCTCAAGTGTCTAATACTTTCATTTCTTGGATTTACTAACAATCATGCAAGAAAAACAAGCATGATATGGAAAAGAGATTGAAGCAATTTGTTATGACTTAGGAGAACCATATCTCGAAAGATAGCCATTGATATTGGAGAGCCCAAGTTCATACACACCACGTTGAAATTGCATACTTCTAAGGTCAAATTCTAGACAAATCCCATATTTCTAATGTGAAATCCTAGACAAGTTCTGTACATTGTCTTGCAACTAAAATCCTAGCATCCCACCACACTCCAAAGTCCCATCGCGTACAACGGATTGACTTTGTCTAAGGGTGGCTGCGTGCTAGGCTTTTTCCTAGTCCCGGGTGAAGGCTACAATATTGGCGCCACCCCCTATGCCGCCAGATGGCAACCGAGAGAAGCAGTAATTGTCTCTGATATTAATTGTTACGACCTTGGGAGCATCATACGTCAATAACTAGTCATTAAGGTTGGAGCCCCAGTTCATATGAACCTCACGATAAATCTCATGCTACCAATGTGGGATCCAAAGCAAGTCTCATACCTTGTCTTGCAACTACAATCCTAAAACGAATTTTTAAGATAAAAATTACACAATGAATCACATGTGTAACAACATCAAGTAATGGATCTTATCGTGTGCACACATTTCATAACTTCAATGCATAGGATGAAAGAACATAGGCATTACCTGCAAGGGGGGTATGTTGTCTGCTGCAAATAGCATTACCCGAGCAAGTTTTAGATCATGGTGTGAACTCAAAACACACTGAACAAACAGATTAGGCTCACAACTATGATTAATGAACCTGGCAATATTTCCAGTGGAACCTGCATCAATGCAGAATTCTGGCACACTTTCAGACTTCTGATCATCAGGTCTATTTGAGTTGTTAATGGTTGGTACTGACACATCTCCAAGTCGCCTCTGTGGGGAAAAGCAATTAGATAATAAAAAATTGAGTACACCAAGGGTAAAACAAAAACATAGAAGGAAAATCACAACCACAGTAAACTTTATTCAGGTTCCACTGTGCACCCAACTATACAAATATATCTCCAAGGTTAGTGCTGGTTCGACGGTGGTCTATGCATTAAATGACTTAGCTAACAGTAGAAGACTTCGCCAATAGCAATAATGGGCACCCAAAATCCACCAACTCTCCCCATACTAGGCACTCCATTTTCCAATCCTTTCCACCTACACTTGTCCTAAACCTACCTTTTATCCTCTATATAGCCTTTTATTACAGAATTTCAACAATCTTGCAAGCCCATGTTTCTGCAGAAAAAAATTCAAAACATACACTAAATCTTCACATCCTCCTCAAAGGGAAATCACATAGTGCTCAGTTTTTAAATTCGTTACAGTCTAGTCCATTCATTAAAAATGATACACCCTGAATTTCAATTGCCCTTAGTGATAGGTTGCATCCTCATCAGTGAAACTAAGACTTCATAATTCGAACAAACACTTTAGCCTCAGTTCTTTTTTTTTTTTAAACAGGCCAGCTCTTGATTCCCAGAAAATTTAAAAAGGCTAACTGAACACTTGTTTCTTTTAGAAGGTAAGACTAAAGACAAAAAGGTAATTTGGTTTAGACGGTATGAAACTGATATGCACATGAAGATTAGAGAATAGAAAAGATGGAAAATCAAAGTGTACAATTTGACTTCCAAAAGTTGCAAAAGTTCTCAAAGTACAGTTTAAAGGAGATATGGAACTTTTGTCATTCATCCTAAATTATGTCCAGAATAAGGGTACCTCTCTTCCACCAAGGCCGCTCATGGTCTGCAAGCAGTCAATCTCAAAAATATAATTATTATCTAAGACACTGTCCAAGTCTTCTGTTCTCATAAGCACTCCAACATACTCGCAAATTGGAGCCCCAGAAGGTATGAAATCCCATGATCTTACCGCCCAGCCTTTTTTTGGAGAACGAAAAACCTGAGGTAGAAACCAATAGAATATTTGGACATAACCATTAAAAAAGAGTGAAATTACTGAAGGTGTTAGTTTGCACTCAGATCTATAAAAAAATAATGAAACCTCAAAACGATACTTCAATCCTCTCTGAGATGTCCGGTTGACACAATGTGGTCCACAGCCACAATTTGGACCGCATTCATAGACAATAGCTTTGGCTTCAATCAGCCTGGAAATAAATGAAAGAAGCCAATAGTATAGTACAATAACTTAAAAGAACAAATACAATTCAGTTTACTGTTCAAATTTAAAAAACAAGATTGGTATAGGAAGCTACCAAAAGCAGAAGATGGGAGGCCGCCAAGGGAGTAAAGAGATAAGCTAAGGAAGTGATTAGCAACCGATGCAAAGCCTTAGAAGGCAAATACCAAAATTGGAAAACGCAAGAGGGGGAGAAGAAAATGTACAAATTAGCACAACTGAAATATAAAAGGGATGAGGACCTAAAATAGCGTATTAAAGATGATTCTCAACAAGTTTTGCCAAGAGATAAAGAGATCAAGGACAGGTAGATCAGTGCTGTGCAGCCAAGAGGATGACTTTGCAAATCTTTGTACATCAGTGCTGTGCAGCCAATCTTGACTAGGAATTACATTAATTTGATGGTAAAAGTGCTTTTCTACATGGTAAAAATGCTTGTCATCCTCTATCCACCAAATCTTCGTGATGGACTGTATCACAGGGAGAACGATTGTTGTCTTGTGCAGCTAATCTTGACAGAAAGTTACATCAATTTAATGTTAAAAATACTTTCTACATGGTGATTTGAAAGAAAAGGTGTATATGAAGATTCCTCTTGGGTTCGATGATGACAAGACCAGAGGAAAAGTATGCAAGCTGAAGAAGTTATTATATGGGCTAAAACAATCACCAAGAGTATGGTTTGAAAGGTTTAGTAAAGTTATGTTTTCTTTCTTTTACATTCAGAGCAATGTTGATCATACTTTATTCATTAAATATCATGAAGGTAAGATCACATTACTCATTGTTTATGCGGATGATATAATGATGACTGGAAATAATAAAGAGGAAATGACTCACTTAAGAAATTTGTTAACTAGAGTGTTTAAGATTAAAGATTTGGAAAAGTTGAGATATTTCCTTAGGATAAAAGTCGCAAGATCAGAAAAGGAGATTTTTATTTCTCAAAAAAAAAAATACATCCTTGATCTCCTTAAAGAAACCGGTATGTTGATATGTAAATTTGCAGAATCACCTATTGAAGCCAATTATAAGTTTCAAGCTAAAGTGGGAAGTCCAGTTAATGTTGACAGGTATCAGAAATTGGTCGAAAGGTTGACTTATCTTGCCCATACTAGACAAGATATTGTCTATGTTGTAAGTTTAGTGAGTCAATACATGCATAACCCTCGGGAGTCTCACTTAGAAGCTGTGCATCGAATTTTAAGATATTTAAAATTAGCCCCAAGTAGAGGACTTTCGTTTTCTAAACATGGTCATTTAATAATAACAGGCTATACAGGTGCGGATTGGACTGATTCTCTTGATGACAGGAAATCAACCTCGGGTTATTGTGTTTTTGTTGGAAGAAACCTAGTCACATAGAGAAGCAAGAAGCAAGATGTTGTTGCAAGGTCCAGTGCAAAAGCTGTGAAAGAGAGAAGAAGAAATTTTGAAACAAACAATTGACTTGATGAATTTTCATATACGGTTTAAGGTATATAATACACAGAAAATAGTTCAAAATAGGAAAATAATCTCTTAATATCTCCTAAAGATCTCCTAATATCCTTCTAATATATGCACAATCTATCCCAATAATTACAAAATTCTATCCTAATATCTCATAAAGATTTCCTAGTATCTTCCTAATATATGCACAATCTACCCCAATAATTATAAGATTCTAACAAAAGCAAAACATAGAGTTATGACACAGGGAATCTATGAACTCCTATGGTTGCGCAGACTCATGGAAGGGTTAAAGTTGGTTGAAATAACAAATATCCTTTTTTGTGATAGCAAAGCAGCCATCAGTATTATGAATAATTCAGTCCAGCGTTATCAAACTAAACACATAAAGATTGAGTGTCGCTTTATAAAAGAAAAGATAGTTGAAGGTTTAATAAATGTTTCCTATATAGCTTTAAAAGAGCAACTAGCTGATGTTTTCACAAAGGGTTTGAATAGCAAGTTGTTTTATTCTTTAATTTGCAAATTGGGCATGTATAATATCTATACACCAACTTAAGGGAGAGTGTTGAGATCTTTATAATTAGAGTAAATATCGTCTTTCCTAAGTTAGGTTTATCCCTAATTAGATTACTTCCTATATCGGAACAATCTTTTGTGTATATATAGAGTAAAGTAGAGACTATATAATAACAACACAATATAGAGAAATAAAATACTCTCCTTTCAAAAAGTACAAATATATCTAAGGAACAATCTTGTGTATATATAGAGCAAAGTAGAGACTATATAATAACAACACAATATAGAGAAATAAAATACTCTCCTTTCAAAAAGTACATATATATCTTACAAAGTGAAAAGTAAGTTTTATAGAACAACAATAAGACCTATGATGTTATATAAGTTGAATGTAGTACCCAAAAGTCAAACAAATTCACAAGATGAATGCTTGGATTGTTAAGATGGATATCTGGTCATACAAGATTGTACAATATTAAAAATGACTATATCCATTAAAAGATTAAAGTAACACAAATTGGGGATAAATTAAGAGATATTTGAGATGTTGTGATAACATTCTTCATAGACACCCATAAACGCCTCAGCTCATAAACATGTGTTATGGTCCTTAGGATAGGATCGATTATGGTTCCAAAGGGTGAAGTGTTAGGTACTAGTGGAGGAAGGATTGAAGTGGTGGTGACGGAGGAGTAGACTGTGTTGTAGAGTTTTTGCTTTCCCTACCTATGATGACAGTTGAATTCAATTATAGAGAGAACTCAAATTTCTTGAGTAAGAAAGTACTCAACTCGTAGGAAATTTTGTGTGCCATTATTGAATTAAACAACTGATTATATACAGCAGTGGAGATTAACAACCTACTATAATTTAGGGAAAATGGGAAGGTGGAGGAACACCCTCCTACAACTAAGGAATTAAAACAAAAATGCTTAACAAATGAAACTAAAAATAACTAGTGACTGGTTGTGTTCCTATTTTTTTGTGCATGATCCTGTAGTGTCCCGGAGTAGGGTACGAGACATCCCTTTTCCATATGTAAACCTTTTGTAGACTATAACGATGGGATACATCAAAGGTAGATGGTGTTAAGAAAGGAAAAGAGAAACTCAGAACCACATGAAGGAAAGATGTCTTGAAAGACCTACATTTTCTTGGCATTAGTTATGAACAAACCGTAAAGAAACAAAGGATTCATATAGACAACCCCAACTAGGTTAGGATTAAAATGTAGTTGTTAAATTCTCCTTGTTATTATTGTTATATTCAAATTTTAAAAATTTCCAAATATATTGCACTGCACAAACCTGCCACCATCTCTATGCACATAAGGAAAATCAGAGCCATTAAGCTTAGCACAAGCGCATGTCCGAGGATCCACACAGCCTCCTTTACAATCACACCCAATAGCACTGGCTGGGAGCTTAATGTTCTTGGAAACTTGAAGCGACTTGCAGTAAGTGAAACCTGAAGCATTCAAGGTTTCAATGAGAAAGCAAACAAATTTTACATTTAGGCCTTTTAATAGCATCACAATATATGTAATAATAATACAGACAACACAATGGAAAGGGGCAAAAACAAAAATGCCAACGAATTAGTTCAAATACAAAAGACATAATGATTATAAACAAAGAAATAATATGTTTACAAAATTGTGCTATATTACCATTTTCCTAAAAGCACGATCCCCAAAGATGAAAAAACGAACTTGCCTATGAAGTGACAAACCAAGCACCAACTAGCCTCAAAATAATTCATACATGAGCAACATCATTTCTTATATGTTGTCAAGCTTAAAGGGGGCAAGAATAAAATATCAAAAAACAATCAAGGAACACTAAGTTTATCATTTTGTTTTGTCATAATCCATTCTTTAGAGTCCATGATACTAATAAAGAATTAATAAGTGATTATGTAAGTTAAAACACCAACAAATAAGGCAAGCAAACATTGGTTAATCTCTTAATTGGGCATGTTATATATTTAGCAAAAATAGCCATCACTAAATTATCAAACGCTAAAGCTTAACATGCCTGTCGGTGGCACAGGCAGATCATCAACCAAATTTGTAGCCGGAATAGGAACATCCTCCTGACCGCCACTAATATCCACACAAACCAACCTTAGCCAAAGAAAAGGCAAAACCTTAAAATAAATTTTGAAATGAGAATGCCAAATAGGTGAGCTTTGATTTTATAACAAAGTGCACTAATTATACCCTCTAATTTCTGAAATTGATTGGGGAACCCGCCCATAAATGAACTGGACCTGTCATGAGAATGAACAAATGTCATATCTAAGGAGAGTTGAAAGACATGATACAAAATATTAAACTTATAATCAAGAATGGGAAAGAAAAAGGCATCAAATAAAATTTCTCTAATTTTCTAAATAAGTTTATACATCTGGGGACCTCTATACATTAGATACATTAGTAGTTTTTTTTTCCCCTAAGATTCAATACATGAAGCATCCCACATTTAGATGCTCTAGAAAGGGTTAATGTATACATCCCTCTCCTTGTTTTCGCAAAGGCTGTTTCTTTGTCTTGAACCAAAAGCCTCCATATTACAAATGAATAACATTATGGTTACACCAAAACCACCCTCTAGCAGATTAATTATGTAATTTTGCATTTGGTTCTATTGCTTTCAAGACTTGCTATTGTTCAATGTCTGGTCAATTACGAGGCACATACGATGTTTTAAAGCTTATTCTGAAAAAAAACTGCAATTTGATGGTGCCGGAAGATGATTTACGCATTGGTCACTCATTTTGGTTCACAAGATTTTTGAATTTTGAACTAGCTCTTTACTTTGCCTAGGAAGCATCAAGCATGGCAACTTAAGTACCCATTAGGAAACAAAGGACTTTGGCAGCTTATAGGCAATTTTCACTTTTCAAAATGGTTTTCTCCAATTTTTTCCACCAAATGTCGGGCAAAAAACAAAGTATTGTGGCTGCATTTGAATTATATAAATAAAAAAAAATAAACCTGGTTAGTGGTCAATATTGGCTGTCCTTCAAACCGTCTCAGTCGATACTTAAAGACAGTAAAACCAGATATGCCTTTCTCTGCCCAATATTGAACAACCTGAGAAATGTTGCTATTAGCATATAATAGACTTCATAACTGCCCTCAGAGGAAAAGATATACATAATATGAAAAAGGGAAATGTTTGCCTAGAAAATAACAGAATGAAGAAATATGTATTAAAAACTTTATTCATAGGACCCTCTATCAAGCTTGACAAAGTTAAAAAAAATATATTTACAATAAACCCAAAAGGAATACAGAGACAGCAACATATTCATTAACAGAGGTAATGAGGTACTTTCAATTGCCCTTTCAGCCTACTTCATCCAGCAAAGCGGATATAAATGGGCCAAAAACTGCCAAGTTGAATAAGGCAGAGAAAAACCATCATAAGAAAATCTGGCTCTTAAGATGTAGTCCAAGTTCAATTGTGGGAAAAGCCTTTTATCAGTCGTCTGATCATTAGACTTTGTTGTGGCCTTTGAAAGTCAAATATCAACAACCATTCTGCGTGCAGCATAAAGCTGAAGGGGAAAAAAAAAACAAAAAACTAATATTCTGACACAGAAAACTGAACCGTCTAGCTTTAAAGCTTTTTATACAACTAAGAAATTAATTGACAAACCACAGAAATCTAAAGCAAGTAATTGAGATTAAGAAAAAATTTCAGCAACAACATCCTGCTTTTTTACCCAATTACATGACAAATTCATACTTCAAAGACCAGATGACTTCTAGAGTTCAACTTATTAGCACAAGCACACTTAGGAAAGGTAAAAAATAATACAAATCTATGGTTCATTTATCAGGTACCTAGCTCCATGTCCACGGAGGATGGCATATTCATACTGAAAAAACAAAGTTCGCAATAATCCAAACTACACAAAGTCACAAACCCTAACATTTGTTAGAGAATTTTACCTTGTACAGACCATCATATGTGTAAACCTTTCCACTGTAGCTGCTGGCGGATTCATGACCTCGGATAACTCGCACAGGAACACCTTGCTCTACACAATTCTGCAATGGCATGCAAAAGTAAAATGTCACTAAGCGATTACAACGAAGCTGTAGTGATGAATCAAAATTTTTTTGGTCTTGCAACAATTGTAGCATGTCTCCAGTAAAAGGCTGTTTTCCTGACCTTTTCTTGTTGGTTGAACAAAGATGCCATTTTGAAATCTGTCTTCAGTCACACGGAAGATGCGGCTTGGAAAATGTTTTATGCAGAATGCTCAAAAATGGGATTTAAAGGCCATTTCTGAAGTTTAGGTTTAGATTTTCCAGATAAGATGGTCTTGAAATGCAAAGACTAACAGCTATGAGGAGAGGATTGAGATGGATTACTTATCTGAAACCCTATTGCTATGTTAATTCATAAAGTGAAAAACCAGTTATCCATGTAAGCACTTCAAAAAACTTGTGACACAGCAGAGGGTCCATTTTTCACTTATGAAGCTGCTATAAAAGATTTTAACTACTCAAAGTTTATAAAAAAAAAAAAAAAATGGTAGAGGGGGGGGTACGCACGCGTGTGTATATACACATGTATCTTATTCAACAGTTAGAGCAACATAATTTCACGGTGAGCCGTGGGCTTATAAAGGCATATTTTATTGGACAGGACAAATGGAAATCCTTACTGTAATTCTCCTCAAAATAGTTTACTTAGTTAAAAGTTAACCGAAACAGAAAAAAGTTCTCAAAAAAGAAAAGAAATGGATAGAAATTTGAATGAAATGCCCCTTGTCCCTCAAGATAATTCACAGTATTCAGAATTCAGTACAATGGGCAAGACCTTTTCTGGTTTTATTATGATACTATTTTGAACATCTACTTCCTTGCAAGGACTCTTTGTTTTGGAACAGCAACCAAGTCAGTGTCTTAGACTGAATATTAGAAATGAAAAGGATAGAGATAAATTGGGTTAGAGGTAAGAAGCCATGATGCAAAAATAGGTGATATGAACATACTTGGACTTCGGCCAACCAATGCTAAAAGATTAATAGTAACAAATTAGCTAGTTAACTTATCACCCTCATATGCCCATTATAGATTTATTATTTAACCGATATGAGATTCTTAACACTTTAGATTCATGATTGCATTGGCAAAAAAAAAAAAAAAAACACTGCCCTTAAATTCGTACAAAACCACGTTCCAAAGTCAATGCACTAGCACAACCACTACATGAATGCACCCACGTATAAAAAGAAAACAAAACCTAATTGTCTAATAATCATATAAAGCTTGATATTTTTAGCATCCATATTGTTTAGCCATCTAGACTTATACACAAATTGATTAACAAGTACATGTAAACATTAATATATAACAGATTTAGAAAAGGCCTTGAGCATTAATCTAAAATAAAGTATATGAATGTTATGTGACTAGCGTTCAAAAAATTCTAGCCTAGGCCGAGCCTATATGGACCTCACTCCAATGAAATCCCACACCATGCATGAGATTCTATAACAAATACACATAAAAATAAGGATTCTTTTGGACTTAAATTACACACCTTGAGTGCTAAATTACCACGCTCCATAACTTGGTCACGTATTTGGCGTTTATTTCCGGTTAAATCATGCCCACCTTGACCGGTATAAATAACATCCTCTGCATTATCCAAATCATCCTCATACATTCCTGACAAGACAATGGCTATGGCAAGAGGGAATGTATAATCAGCATACTCCTGCACTCCAAATGGAAATGATTGTAACAAATATGCCAATATGCAAGCACATCTCTGAAGAATAAGCCCATGAGTTGCCTCAAGAGTCCAAATGGAAATGATTGTAAAAAATATGCCAATGTGCAAGCACATCTCTAAAGAATAAGCTCATGAGTTGCCTCAAGAGTAAACTCAACCAAATGAGATCCTCCATAGTAAAGATCAATTATTGAATTACAAGAATAACAAAACTACAATTGAAAATTAACACCATATTAAAAAAAAAAAAAAAAAAGAAAGAAAGAAAGAAAAAGAAATTATGCTCCCTCCATAGCTCTTTTTTCATAAACGGGGTGCACATGTGCACGGAGAGAGAGAGAGAGAGAGAGAGAGAGAGAGAGAGAGAGAGAGAGAGAGAGAGAGAGAGAGAGAGAGAGAGGGAGTGGAGGAATAGGAAAAACTCCAAAACTAGGCGCACGATGGGGATCAAAAACCCAATAAAAGCAAGCAAAAGCTATCAAAAAGAATATCAAGTCTGACAGAATCATCTTGCCATCTCAATAATGGGAAATTAAAAGAGAGAGAAACCTAAAATAAAATCCCAAAAGCCCATGTCAGTGACAATGGTCCCCACCTTAGCATTTTACCAATTTTAACCTAAGGCAGTACCAAGACCAAGGCAAAAACACCCTCCATCTCCATTGTACGCCATTTGAAGGGAATGCATAATCTTGCCATAATGGCATGCCTAACTAGAGTATTTCCTTCAGAATTTGAACTTCAAATGCAAGCCTTTTTTACTTGCTCAAGTCTACTAATGCATTGGCATGCATTGTACATCCTCCAAACTGGGATGTAATTTAGATTGTGAGTTCACGTTGTTCATTCAAAGGAATTTAGAGAACTTTTTCTGTCTACTTCTCGTTCAAACATGTATTAAATACGTAAATGAACATTATGCTAGATCTAGAGTTGCTAAATTTGGACACTTTCATTTGCAAGGCAATAATCAAGCTAGTGTAAACTGTAAAGGACACAAGTGACTAGATTCTTTAGCAAGAAAGCACGATTGATAATAGGTATACGTCCAGCGAGGCAATTCAAAAGGCTTGCATCTTAAGAGTGACGCTTTCACAGAGACAGCAATATCAAACAAGAACCTAATCCCAAAACATAGATAAACCACAAAGAAGCAATATGTTACGGATGCATTTGTAGGCAAGAGTTACCAGCATCGTAGGCCACATGTTGCTGATTCTGGAATTAGCAATTTCTTCCTTATTAGCATTTTAGCTTTTTTTTTTTTTTTTTTTTTTTTTTTTGCAGTCAGTAATTTGTTCCTGTTTTAGCTCAAGTAAAATTCCTTTTCCTAAGTCTTACTTAGTACGAACTCCTAATTATATTAGGACTCTTTAATAAGTGCAAGTCTCTCATATAAAAGGGGCCATGATTAATCAATAAAGGGAGAAGCACAATATTATTATTTCTAATATTACAAGATCCAAAACTCTCTCCTCTAAGGAGCGTTGAGGTTTATAGAGCTCCCTCCAACGAGCTCTTATTTCCAGTCACGATAGGGGAGGCAAAAGTCACAACAAGGCAAAGGCTTCAGCCATTGAAGAAGATTTCCCTGTTCATCCTTACACGAAACATAACACAGTACATCACAATGAACAGGCATAACACATCCAAATAATACATCATGTAAGTCCTAACTCAATCTAGCATATGACAATCTTCTAACATGTAATATGAATCCAGACATACTACAATTACAATAGGCAAAGTGAATGAAAGCACAATCTGTATAGATGGATCACCCCAATCCATAAACCCTAACAAAATTAAATGCATCTATAGAATGATTTGTGAGATAGTGAAAAGAGAATGAATTCCAAAAGTCACTGTCATTATTGTTAAGGATTAATTGTAAATAGAACCCTATTAGGAGTTAGATTTCTAATAGGTTTATAGTATCATGTATGTATATATATATGTGTCCCTATTGATGAATTAAAATAAGACAATATTTTTCCATAAAAACTCACATGGTATCAGAGCCAGGTTCGTTAAAACCCTTTTTTTTCCGTTTACGTTGAATTTTCGGCAGTTGTACAGCGGCTGTTAGTCTCGGTGTCACTCTAGGGTCACCGTTTTGTCTCACCGCCTACCTCAGAAGGTTCCCCGCTGCCGATCGGCGTTCCATCCAAATCCGGTCACCGGATTCCCTGCGCGTGGGCCTCATGCGCCGCTTTTGTTTTTTTGCTACAGTACCACACGCCGGCCCGTGGAGGCGCGTGCAGCTATTTCCGGCGATCGGAATTTTTCCTCTGGCTTCGTTTTCACTTCAGTTTTCTGATCCGGCGAAGATTTGGTAGGGGCATTCTCAATTTTATCAATTTGGCGTTTCAGGTTATTTTTTTTTTGCTCCTGTTTGTGTTGAAGGCTATTTATTTTTTGGTATCTCTTTCTGCGTTGCTGGGAGGGTGTTAAGTTTTCATTAATCATGAATCCTACACCTACGGATTCTAAAACTACTATTACTGAATTGATCCCAGCAATGAATAAAATCACAGAACATAAATTGAAAGGATCTAACTATTTAGATTGGAGTAAGACAATTAGAATTTATTTACGGAGTGTTGAAAAAGATGACCATCTCACTGATGATCCACCAACTAATGACACTCGACAACATTGGCTCAGGGAAGATGCTAAGTTATTTCTCCTGATTCGCAATTCTATTGACAGTGAAGTGGTTGGGTTAATCAATCATTGTGAATTTGTTAAAGAATTAATGGAGTATCTTGAATTTTTGTACTCGGGAAAAGGTAATCTGTCGCGCATGTATGAGGTCTGCAAAGGATTTTATCGAGCC
>CANUEP010148425.1:0-14104 GCA_947857235.1 Jatropha podagrica | reverse complement strand
ATAATCAAAATTCTAACAATTAACCACAAATATATAAAAATCCAACCAAACAATTGTTCAAAATTCTAAAATCAATCAATTATCACAATACTCTAATTAACTAATTAATTATTGAATATTAACTAATTAATCAAATAAATTATGCAAATCGTAAAATTAATACCAAATTCAAATATCACAGTCCCAAAATCACAATCGGATCTCGTGAGAGGTGAAGGGTGGCCGGAATCAGCAAGCTGAGCTTGATGTGGTGCTAGGACAGTGGTCAGTAGGAGAGGAGCGGCTGAACGAAAGGCTGCTGATGGCAGCAGGAAGGGAAGCAGCTGGGTCTGCTGGTTCGCGCGTCAGAGGGAGAAGGGAGGAGCAGGGGTCGCGCGAGGAGGAGCTGGCCGAGTCTAAGTCGCGCGATGGAGGAGCTGCGCGTGGAGCTGAGTCGCGCGATGGAGGAGCTGCTGGAGCAGGGTTGCGCGATGGAGGAGGGAGGAGGAGGTGCGGCTGGAGCTGGCTACCGCGGTGGCTGGCATTGCGTAGAGAGGGAGAGACAGAGAGAGGCAGGGAGAGGAGAGAAAAAGAGAGAGGGTTGGAGCTGGAGGAGTGGCCGGCACGGGACGAGGCTGGCGGTGGCCTGCTGAAGCTTCAGTGGCCGGTGCAGTGGAGAGAAGCCGGAGACAGGGAGAGAGAAAGAGAGAGGGAGGGTTGAGTGATGGTGAGTTATCGATGAAGAGAGGAAGGAAAATAAAAAGAAAAGAGAGAAAAGAAAGAAAAAGAAAATGAAAAAAGAAAAAAAAAAAAGTAAAATTATTAAAAAAAAATAAACCGTCTGACCTTAGATTGTCGGGGAGAAAAAAATAATAATGCACAATATTTTTTAAAAATATCCAATTCAGGTTTAATTTTAATTAATTCGGTCAAATAAAAAAATTGGTCCGATTTTTATTTGATTAACAGTTACTCGATTAATTTTAGGGCGAACCAAAATAGTTTTCGGTCCCAATAATATTACGTGGCGTAATATTATTGGCTAATAATTTAACGATTAAATTTAAATAAAAATTATTTTAAAATTAAAATTTCGAGGTATTATACCATTATGAGTGGGAGTTTTGATGTATGTTCAAAGGAGAGGGTCTATTAGTAGAGAGTCGATAATCGGGTTCTTGCCTTGCATTGGTTTTCATTTCGCACTATTTGGTCACTGGTTTGAAGTTAGTGCTCTGTGAGTGTATAGCAAACCTAATGTTCTTATTTACTTATTGGACAGGTTTGACTATGGATGGCAAGGCTTTTCAAAGAGATATTTGGATCCATCCTTGCCAACTGGAGAAGGGAATAGGCTTTGAGGGTAATTTCAAAGCCTCTGCCTAGCCCACACCAAGGCGAGGCATGTCCTTTCCAAGATCGAATATGATGACTCATAGTCCATCAACTTCTTTCTTAGGTAGTAATATTTCCTTTCTTCCCCTTTCATCATGTTGGCCTAAGACGTATCTCATGGAGTTTATTGTGAGCGAAAGGGATAACAAGAGGGGTCTTCCTGCAGGTGCCCGTAGTAGGCCGACCACCCTACCTAAACTAATCATAATATACCAAGACTAAAGAATGAAAAAGATAGGTTTTAATCTTCTCGAAAGCACTATGCATAGTTAATCTAGAGCATCGTTCTACTCCTTCCTCAAGAGCTCGAAAATGTTGAGTTGTCCGATGAACCTACTGATATACTATGCTAGAATCCCCTTCTTTCTTTCCTTGCTTATGGAATGGGCACACCTTCAGCTAATGACCAATGCCTAGATTTTTTTATCTCTGCTAGCTCGTAACCTCACTCCTAACTATTTATATTCACAGCTGATTATTAATCAAGGATGCGACCTCCTAATTAAGGAGTTGAATTTTTTACTCCCCTCGAAAAACTCTGTTGCTAGCCCTCAAAGAAGAGCAATGCCTAGATTCTTTGCTCCCATCCTTAATGACATGAGGATGCTTCTAGCCCTCAAAGAAGAGTAATTGACCACTACTACTGTAATGGAGAAAGGACAATCTGCCTTCTAACTTGAGGTCTAGGTATTTCATCCCCAGAGAGAGAGTGTGCCAAAGCCTTACGAATAAATAGGGGATGGACATTTCTCTCTTTCATGGAAGAGGAAGGATGGAAGTCCTTGGCTTTCTTGCCTTTTTATCAAAAATACAATAAACATAAAAGAGAAAAAGACTAGCATCCTCTCGGAGGTCTAGCTGGTGAAGGCCAACTTAACTACTGACTAACTTACTTAACTTAATGGGCTTACAAAGGAAAGGCCTAGCCTTTATAGCCATACCACTAAGAAGAAGATCAGGGGAATCTCTACCATCAAGCTTCAAATCTAAGGTTAAGGTCTAGCCTCTCTTTTCAATGGAAGTTGAGCTCAATGGATCTGCTACCCATGACATGAGTGATCATTAACCTTGCCCCTTCTTATTACTATTTGTGACGTTGAGTGCTTAGCTTAAGTGAGATTAATAGTATGGTAGGTCCTTAGATGCTGGCCCTTATAGTCTAGTTTTCTCGGACCTCTACTAGGGCTAGAACTAGTTGAAAAAAGAAAAGACTTAGCTAAAAATAAATACATAATGATAAAATGCTCCAGGCTCTACCTTTCGTCCTCCTTAAGCTAGACTTTCTTGCATAGTAGCCTCTCTTTGGTCTAAGGTTCGCTACTTGCTAGCCTAGAGATGACCCTGGCTATGATTAAGAAGTCTATAGTTAATTCTAGTTTCGAGGCCAAATCATTAAGAGATGGAAGGAATGCTCTGTCTAACCTCAATGCTTGTTTGGCCTCTTTAGCCAAATCAAATTCAGAAATTTTAAGAGAAATTCATCTTTCATTCTATATTTTTTCCCCAGGATATAAAGAAATCTCTCTATTGGCATACTTTGCCCATCCTTGCTCTAGAAAGCCTTACTCAAAGGGCTAATCCTTATAATCCAAATAGAAATGAATAGGCTAAATTTTATTTGATATTTGTATGCACAATCAAGTAAAAGGTCCCCATTGATAGCATGTATGGTTTAGGGAAACTTACACAAATAAAAGATTTTTCTCATTGATACTCATACATAGAAAAATTCTTATAGTGAAGTAGGAGTTTACGAGGCTTTCGAGCTCTATCTTTCAAAGAAAAAATCTTTTAATATCAAACTTCCACTTCTCTTTCCTAGAAGAATTTTCATAAGAGAAGAAGTGTTTTGATTCGCCTTGAGTAAAGAAAGAAACTTTTTAATGTGTCATACTTCACTTATTCTATATATAGATTATCTTGGTGAAAAGCATATCGCACCTCTTCCTTATTATTGATAGATTATCTTAGTAAAAAGTGTATTACCGTCGATTGAGCTCTTTAACTCCTCTTGAGCTCTTACATAGCTTGCTTTCAAAAAGCCAATGCCCAAAGGTGCTCTATTGAGCCCATCACCATCTGGTAGAGTAGGAGAAAAGTCAAGGACTGGAGCATGAGAAAGGTAGAGCTTAAGAATAAGACCATATAATTGATCAATGTGAAGATTGACTAAATTTTTACACCAGGACTCAAATGGGAAAAGGTCGCTTCAGAGCGCTTCACTAGAAAAAAGGTAGAGCAGTCAACAATCAATAAAAAAATTTTTTTGGCCTCCAAAAAGTCTCTCTAGGGGGAGTAGTCAAAGAATGAAGGAAAGCGAAAGAAAAGAGAAAAAATGAGAGAATGTTTTAATTGTTTTTGTGAAAAATTACGTCACTTAGTTTGGGGGAAAAATTAGAATCTCGAAGACCCTCAAAATCAGAATCCCGAAGATCCTCAAACCAGAATCTCGAAGACCTTCAAAATAAAGATAAAGATAAGAAAGAATCTAGGAGAGAGGAGAGAAGGCCTCTTAATACGGATTGGCACACCTTACTAGCCGGACTGAGCAAACAAGAAGATTGAACTCCCACTCTTTTGGGACCTCTTTAATTTTAGTGTTGATCTTCCTTGCTTGCCCAATTATTTCTTTTTTTCCATTTTTATGGTTTTCTTCTTGAAAGCGAGTTGCCCTCTATCCCCTCCCATCTCAAATTTTATGCCCTCAGCCCCTTTGATCTATAAGCAATGGCATTCTCCCTTGACTTTGAATTTTTTTTATTATAAAAATTTTAAAAAATTGAATTTTCTCCTAGGGCAGCGGAACTAACAACTCTATTAGAAGGTCAAATTACCCACTATTACACAAATTTGAAATTGGATGAGATCGATTGAGTGGTCTTAGTTGGAGATGGGATTGCACGTGTTTATAGATTGAAGGAGATTCAAGCTAGGGAAATGGTTGAATTTGCCAGTGGTATGAAAGGACTAGCATTGAATCTTGGGAATGAGAATGTAGGGATTATTGTCTTTGGTAGTGATACCGCTATTAAAGAAGGAGATCTTGCCAAGCACACTAGATCCATTATGGATGTACCTGGAGGAAAGGCTATGTTAGGGCATGTGGTCGATGCGTTAGAAGTACCTATTGATGAAAGAGGGGCCTTAAGCAATCACAAGGGAAGATGTGTCGAAGTGAAAGCCACTTGGAGCATTGAACGTAAATCTATGCACAAGCCTATGCAAATAGGGTAAAAAGTGGTAGATAGCTTCGTTCTTGTAGGCCATGGTCAACGAGAACCTATAATCGGGGATCAAAAAATTGCAAAAACAGTTATTGCTATCATACCATATTAAACCAAAAGCAAATGAACTCAAGGGCCACCTCTGAGAGTGAGACATTATACTGTGTATATGTAGCGATTGGACATAAATGCTCAACTATGGCACAATTAGTCCAAATTCTTTTAGAAGCAAATGCTTTAGAATATTCCATTATTGTAGCAACCACTGCCTCGAATCCTGCTCCTTTGTAATTTTTGGCCCCATATTCTAACCATGGGGGAACATTTCTGTGATAATGGAGTGCACGCACTAATAATCTATAATGATCTTAAAAAACAGGTAGTGGAATATCAACAAACGTCATTATTGTTACGCCAACCACCAGGCCATGAATAGCTAAATGATTGGACTAGACAGGTGCAGGTAGCTTAACTGCCTTACCCATCATTGAAACATAATTTGGAGACGTATTGGCCTATATTCCTACCATTGTGATCCCCGTAACAGACGGACTTTGTTTGGAAATAGAGCTCTTTTATCGCAGAATTAGACCTACTATTAACATCGTCTTATCTATCATTCGCAGCAGGTCTACCACTCAGTTGAAAGCTATGAAACAAGTTTGTGGTAGTTCAAAATTAGAATTGGCACAATATCGCAAAGTGGCCGCCCATACTCAATTTGGCTCAGACCTTGATTGTTGTGGACTTGTACTACGACCTAGTCCTAGAAAGCGGACTTGATTTTAAAAGCGGGCAAAGTAAACATGAAAATGGCTCCCTCTTTAGTGAGATTATATGAACAAATGCCAAAATGAAAATACGTTATTACTATGGCGGCATTTACAATTACAGGGGGATGTCTAGTGCCGATTTTGATAGTACCGTTTGGGGAGTCACTAAGCTAATTCTTATAGATGTCTATTTGCCAGGCTATCCACCTAAATCAGAGGCGGTTAGAGATGTTATAGCAACACTTCGTAAAAAATATATCTTGAGAAATTCATGAAGATCGAATTAGGTCTCGATTGGGGAATCGGTGTTTTACTACCAATCACAAGTTTAATATTGAACACATTACTCATACTAAAAATTATGATCAAGCATCCTCCTAAAGCATTTTTCAAATATAAAAGGTTAGTATCATCCCATGAATTAGTAAATTAGAGGAAAGATTCATTTGTACAAAATAACAAAAGGTAAGTCAATCTTCAGAAATTTCATCGTAAATGTGAAATACTTATATTATACAATAAAAATGCGGGAGAGAGAAAAAAGATGTAGGGTCATTTGTTTGCTTGGCTAGTCAAACATGGACTAGTTCATAACTCTTTGGGCTTTGATTACCCTGGAATTGTGACTTTACAAATAAAGCCTGAAAGATTCACATTCCATTCTTAGTCTAGGTAAAGTTCATCTTGTTGTAATAGGAATGAACAGGAAGAAATAAGTTTAACCAATGTAATAAAGATACCTATTGTTGTTTCAAAGACCCTACCTACTTTATTTATTTGAAAAACCTAAGAAATGAATAGATATAAAATAGAGATATTTCAACCACCCAAGTAAAGAACTATTACAACTAATGATGTAACTAATAAGCTTAGATAGGAAGCAATATAAAATAAACCAAATTTTATACCATAATATTTTGTTTGATAGCCTCCTACTAATTCTTCTTCTGCTTCTGGTAAATTAAAAGGCAATCTTTCACACTCTGCTACAGAAGAAAAGTAAAATTAAACCTTTTATTATGTCAAGTCAAATCAAAATTTGTTAGCTTAAGGTCAATTTTATCTCAAGATTTTGATAATTATGCAAACCAAATAAATTTATATGTTATTTTTGTGCTAAAGTTATTTTATGCAAAAATTATTGTTGGAGAATTATTGAAGAAAATATGTTCCTACTTCCAAGAATTTTTTTTGAAGACCATGTACTTTATTGAAAAATTATTTTGGTCAGTATTTTATTGAGTCCTAGGAAATTAATGTAGGATAGAGAGTAAATATATTATAAGCACAAATCTATTTTCTCTCTATCTCTAAACTTATTTTTAAATGCTTTTGTATAAAGAAATTAAGAGGAGATTACTCAAAATGATTGTTCTTCACATTTTCCCACTTAACCAATTTTTGGAGTAAAAGTTTAGTAGCTATTAAATGAGTTTCTGCAAAGCTATTGTGATTTTAATACAACTGTTCTGATTTTGATAATAGCAGTTTTGATTCTGTTGTTAAAAGTAACACAGTTTTTAAAGCTAAAACTATCCATCTTCATGGCTTGCGTGGGTGTGTATATTAAACCAGACTGACAAATCTTTTAAATACACTCCATGCACTATTTCTTTTAGCTTACCATGTCAGAAATATTTAATTGCTTTATTTCCAACATTAATTAAAATAGAATTGTCATTTTCTTATAAAATCTCTGCTCTCTCTCAAAACTAACATTGGAAAAGAGTGAAAGAGCCATTGTTCATATTTCAAAATCTCTCTAAGCTCTCTCTCTTCAACCCCCCCCCCCCCCTTCATTTCTTTTCATCTTTATTCTTCAAGAGATATTTTACATGTGAAAAGAAATCTAGCTTCAAAACTTTTTGAAGAACAGTTTTGGATTTCACTTTCTATTTTCAAATTTGTTTTCTATTCTTCCTGTGCTTATAATTGCATTTCTCTCTGTCCATATAGATTGTTATAATCTATTATAGATTCAAGGACTTTAAACATAATACATTTGTGTAATGGCTTAGTTGAGAAGCTATGATGAAATAGGTTATCAAGCGAGCTTCTCCTTGTGTGAGATTCTAATGTCTTGATTTGAGTTTTCTGTTCTCTGCAAAACAAGAAGGGTAGAGGTTAGCTAGAACCTGCATAATCTAGTGGGTTGAGGTTAGATGTAAAGTTGGTTTGTCTATTACCCTTGAAAAGAGATAACATAGTGAAGGATCTCAAGATGCGTCTTGGGGAGTGGATGTAGGTGAGTTAGTGCTGACCCACTATAAATCTCTGTGTTTTTCTTCTTTTATTTTCTGAGGTTCTGCTTGATTATATTTTATTTACACAACTGTTAATATTTTCATATATGTAAAGTTGTTTAAGGTTCTATTTCCAAATGTGAATAAACTTTATCCTTTTGAAACACTAGAACTCTGGATTTTTATATTGTGATTATTCCAAGTTCTAATTTGTCCTTTTATATTCAGTATAATTCACAGTTTGAATTATAATCAATTTTTTAATCTTGCATAAGCTTTATGAAGTAGTTCTAAATGCAATAACTATTCTTCACAGAGTCTTTCTAATCTCGCAGTACCTTTGTGAAGCAGTCCTAAACATAATAACTTTACTTCACTGAGATGTTCTAATGTTGCAGAAGGCTTGTGAATCAGTTCTAAAAGCAATAACTGTGTTCTAATCTTGGAAAAACTTTGTGAGAAAGTTCTAAACTGGATAACTGACTCTCACAAATGCTTTCTAATTTTGCTACAATAGAGTTTTGATTTGGTGTTTTAAAAGTCAAATTTTTAGAAAATCCAACTCCCCACCTCCTAAGCTGTGCCATATATATACGAGACCCACAATCTGGTATCAAAACTCTTTTCTTGATTTACCAAAGCTTAATGGCTTAAGAGAAAAGATCCCATGGCAGCCCCACTTCCTCTTACGTCTTTAGAAGTTTAATCAATTTCTAGACCACTTTTGTTCAATGGTTCTAATAACTCTTATTGGAAAACAAGAATGGAAAATTTCATAAAATTAGTTAACATAAATTGCTGGAGGAACATTATAAATGGTCCTCGTGTTCCTACGAAAACTGTTGAAATTGAAAGTGTTCCAAAAATAGAAGAAGAATATACTAATGTTGACTGGAATGATATTTCTGTAAATGCAAAAGTTATTAATATTCTTCACTATGCATTAAACTCTGCAGAGTATAATAAAGTCTCTAGATGTAAGTCTACAAAGGAAGTTTAGGAGAAACTTAAAGTTACTTATGAGGGTACTGAACAGGTAAAGGAATCCAAAATCAATATCCTTTGGAGAGAATATTAAAAGTTTACATGAAAGAAGGAGAAAATATTATTGAACTAAATTTCAGATTCACAAACATAGTCAATCCTTTGAGAACTCTTGGAAAGAATATTTCTAAAGATGAGCTTGTTAAGAAAATCCTTAGAATTCTGCCTAAAGAATGAGATTCTGTTGGAACTCTTATGAACTACAAAGAGTCTCAAATAAAGTATGATTACTTAATGAGAGCTCTCGTTTTAGAAGAGATGAAATCTTCTTTGACTTTAGAAGATAAGAAAAAGAAAAGACTTACTTTGAAAGTGGATTCTAGTGAAGAAAGTTCTTCTGATCTTGATAGTGATGACCTAGCGCTTGTTGCTAGAAAGTTCAAAAATTTTACAAGAAAGGCGAAAGGCCATAGGAAAAGCTTATCAAAAAGAACTTTTCACCTAAAAATAGCAACTTGCCTAAGAAAGAGCCTTGTGAAGTGGTTTTTTATGAGTGCAACAAACCAGGTCATAAAAAGCCAAATTGTCCTAAGTTGAAAAATAAGCCAAAGAAAGAAAAGTTGAAGCAAGCATTTGTAGCTGCTTGGAGTGACTTAGATGATTTTAATTCTAAAAGTCAAAGTGGCCAGGAGGAAGTTGCAAATATTTGTCTGATGGAAATTACAAATTCTGACTCTAAAGCAGATAACACTTTAATTTCAACACAGAAAATTGAAAGTAGCAAAACAGATGCGGTAGGCCAAAAGCATGAAGAAAGCGATGTAAGTATCTCTAAACTTGAATTTGAAAGTGATCTTCTAGATACTTATTATAACCTTTGCATTGAATTTGAAAAACTTGCTAAAAAACATAAAGTTCTAAAGAAAGATAACGAAAAGTTAAAAACTGAATGTAATCATTTCAAAAATGTTTTTTATCAAGAAGTTACATGCAAAGATCTTACTATAGAGATCAAAGATCTGAAAGAGTGTAGTAATGGAAAATTTTCTTAAAATCTCAAACACTTGGAAGAAAAATGTAGAAGTCTAAATTCTGAAAATGAATCATTAAAAGTCAAGATTAGAATTCTAAAGTGAATTTCAGAATCATTTTCTAAAGAAAAGACTAGTTCTAACTATTATAGTAATTCAAGAGAAAATCTCATTTCAGTTAAGAAAATTGTCATTTCTAATATTGTAAAATTAGAACATTATAAACACTTTGAAAAATCTGGTAGTCTTAACAAAAAGAAAAATCATAGCAAGAAGATTGAGAAAGGATCTACACCTGTTACCACTAACCCTTTAGGACCCAATACATGTTGGGTACCTAAGTCTGCATGATGTTTTCAGGTGTGCCTAAGGAGTGAGCTGAGAACAGAAATGTGATATATGGATAGTGCTTGGTCTAGGCATATGATTGGTGATAGAAAGAAATTCACCATATTAGAAAAGAAGAAGGGAGGTATAGTGAGCTTTGGAGATAAAGCTAAAGGTAAAATTGTTGGTTTTGGTGTGGTAGGTTCTAATCCTTCAATAGAAGATGTATGATTAGTAGAAGGATTACATTACAACTCGTTGAGTGTAAGTCAGATTTGTGATAAAAATAAAAGAGTGATCTTTGAACCCTCTCATTGTGAAGTTTGGAATATGCATGATAACAAAACTCTGTTTGTAAGTAAAAGATTTAGAAACATATACATAATAGACCTTTCTGATATGCATAACCTAGACATATGTTTAGTTTTCTATTGACAATTCTAGTTGGTTATGACATAAGAGACTTGGACATGCAAGCATGCACCTTATTTCTAAACTGTCTAAGAAAAAAATAGTTTGTGGTTTGCCAAAGTTGAAATTTGAAAAAGATCATGTTTGTGATGCTTGTCAATTAGGTAAACAAACTAGAACATCTTTTAAATCTAAGGTCATGGTTTCCACTTCTAGACCTTTAGAATTGCTACACCTTGATTTTCCTAGACCTATCATCCCTTTTAGTCTTGGAGGTAAATCATATGCACTTATCAGTATTAATGATTACTCTCAATTCTCCTGGACAGTCTTCCTTAGAAATAAGGATGAGTCATATGACCTGTTTGTTCATCTTTTCAAAATGATACATAATGAGATAGGATACAACATCACTGCAATTAGAAGTGATCATGTAAGAGAGTATGAAAATAAAAAATTTGATGCTTTCTTCACTGAATCGGGAATCTTCCATAATTTCTCAGCACCCAGAACACCCCAGCAGAATGGAGTAGTAGAATGCAAGAAAAGAACACTTCAAGAAATGGCCAGAACAATGCTGAGTGATTCTAAATTACCAAAGTATTTCTGGGTAGAAGCAATAAACACAGCTTGTTATATTCTAAACAGGGCTTTGGTAAGATCTAAATTGAAAAGGACTCCATATGTGCTATATAAAGGTAGAAAGCCAAGTATTAGCTATTTTCACATTTTTGGGTGTAAATGTTTTGTTCTGGATAATAAGAAAAATCACCTTCCTAAATTTGATGAAAATCTTATGAAGGAATTTTTCTAGGTTATTCTAGTAATAGCAAAACATATGGGGTGTTAACAAGAATACTCTAGTTATAGAAGAATCTCTCCATGCTATTTTTTACGAATCTGATTCTACTTCTAAAATTTTAGAAAATGATGATGTTGTAGATTTTATCAAGAAAGGTAAAATGAATAATTAGAATAATTAGGACAGCCTGAACATGTGCAGAATGATGATAATTAGGTTGAATGATAGACATGAAGATCAGAATGTCATAGAAAATCAAATGCTAAAAACAGAAAATGAGCATTTTGGTTTACCAAAAGAGTTAGAACCTAAAAATATTGATGATGCTCAAAATGATGAGAGTTGGATTATTGCTATGCAAGAAGAACTTAATCATTTTTAAGTAAACTAGGTTTGGAAACTTGTTTCTAGACCTAAAAACCATTATGTTATTAGAACAAAATGGGTGTTTAGAAATAAGCTTGATGAACATGGTAATATTATGAGAAATAAAGCAAGATTAGTAGCTCAAGGTTACAACTAAGAAGAGGACACCGATTTTGATGAGACCTTTGCTCTAGTTGCTAAACTTAAGGCCATTAGAATGCTTTGTGCATTTTCATGTTTCAAAAACTTCATGTTATATCAAATGGATGTAAAAAGTGCTTTCTTAAGTGGTTTTTTAAATGAAGAAGTGTATGTTGAACAACCATGCACCCAGTTTTGAAGCTTATGGAAAACCAAATCATGTTTACAAACTTACAAAAGCTCTTTATGGTTGAAACAAGCTCCAAGAGCCTAGTATGAAAGATTAAGTAAGTTTCTAATAGAAAATGGTTTTTTAAGAGGAAAGGTGGATACTACACTGTTTACTAAAAAAAAGCTTTTGATATTCTAGTTGTGCAAATCTATATGGATGACATAATCTTTGGATCAACTAACGACCCTCTTTGTAAGAAATTTTCTAAGATTATGCAAGGTGAGTTTGAAATGAGCATGATAAGAGAATTAAACTTCTTCTTTGGACTTCAAATCAAACAATGTGACAATGAAATCTTCATAAACAAAGTCAAGTACACTCACGAACTATTAAAAAAGCTCAAAATGGATAATGCTAAGGTATGTAGCACACCAATGAGCCCATCCTTAAAATTAGAAAAAGATGAACATGGAAAGGATGTGGATATTAAGTTGTTTAGAAGTATGATTGGTTCTTTACTATATCTAACTGCAAGGAGACCCGACATTCACTTTAGTGTATTCCTATGTGCTAGATTTTAGTCAAATCTCAATTCTTGTAAAAAGAATTCTAACATATCTTTGTGGTACTTCTAATCTGGGTCTGTGGTATTCTAAAGATGACACATTTGATCTTATTGCGTATTGTGATTCTGACTTTGTAGGAAGCAGAGTAGATAGAAAGAACACGTTTGGAACTTGCCAATTTCTAGGTAGCGACATTGTATCATGGTTTAGCAAGAAGCAGACTTCTGTTGCTCTATCTACTGCAGAAGCAGAATACATTGTTGCTTGAAGTTGTGTTGCACAAATTCTATGGATCAAGCAACAATTAGCAAACTATGGTTTGAAATTAAAAACATTTCCAATCAGATGTGACAACACAAGTGCTATCAACCTGTCTAAAAACTAGTCCAGCATTCTAGAACCAAGCATATAGAACTCAGGCTGTAACTCCCCAAAATTTTGGATCTCAAAATGGTATTATTTGATTCGGGTCAAAATGGTATCAGCCGAAAGAGAAATAATATTTTCTTTGGACTCGATAATGATATTGAACATAATTAATATTTGGAGAGTTAATTAGATTTTATGTGATTGGTCATAATTAATTAAAGTTAAGATATAAATTTTTCATGATAAAGTAAGTAATAAATTATTGGTGAATAGTAGTTTCCCTATCTATAAATAGTATCACTAGTCCGGACATCATAATATTTTGGTCCGAAAAAATTACTATGGATGCTTAATATTTTGTTTAATATATTTGGAGTATGTTTATATGATTTAAGTGGGTGAAAAATATCTCATGAATATTTTTGGAGAAATTAAGTATTTGATGAATAGTGTTTTCTAGTGTAGTATATTAAGAAATAATTGAGGAATTATTTTGAAGGAGTTAATTTAATAAATTGATGGAGTTAAATAATATTTAGAAGAGAATTATTTGATAAATATTTAGAGCCATTGGATGAGAATACTAGAGACCAAATCCTAGCCATCCATTTGACATAAAATGAAATAGCCAAGTTTAACTTTGCTGCTTAAAAACAACACTTATCCAACATTATTCCTTCTTCTTCTTTCTCTCATCTCCAACGCCACACTGTCCCTCATTTTCCTCCATGTTCTTTCATTTTCTCTACTACTAGACTATCCAAAATTAAGTGAATTAAACCAAAGTCTAGTAATAAGACTTGAAGAATTAAGCATAAAAGAGTGGTATTTGGTGATAGAATTCAAGAAATTGGAAATTTACTACAAGTTGAAGTAAGTTGTGATTTTTGACTATAATGATTTAATTAAGTAGTTCATAGCTTAGATATGTTAGATTAGGCATTAATTCATGCTCCATCTTCTTCTTTTGTCATTTCATGATTTTAATGATTATTTTTGCTACTTTGAAGAGGTTGGAGAACCATCCTCTAAAGAGAAGGAAAAGGTTAAGGAATAAGGCCTTCTAAGCCTATTCAAGCTTGTTTTCAAGGTTAGTGCAAAAGTATTCTCTTTCCCTTTCATGTTCTTAAAGTTTTCAATTTTTAGGTTTTAATCAAATTACGAGTTCTTTGTGATTTTGTTGGGGAATTGCTTAATTGCATGTTTTTATATGATTTTCCATGAAATCTAAGCATGATAGAATGCTAGAATGGGAAGAGGAACATCTCTCTCCCATTAATCCAAGAGTGGCCGAACCTTGATGGGTGAAGGGCCTTGAGCT
>CANUEP010148374.1:0-17734 GCA_947857235.1 Jatropha podagrica | reverse complement strand
CCGGAAGCTAGGGAACTAATCTCCGGTGGCTGTGAGATCCAACTCCTTTGGAATATTGGTGATTTCAAGGCGGGAGTAAGGTTGCCGTAACAGATCAGAACTGAAGTCGGTTTTTTTTTTTTTTTTTTTTTGTGTGTGTGTGTGGAAACAGGAGGATTTGCAGAAATAAGGAGAGGAAAAATAATTAGACCACTATAAGCTCTGATACCATGTGAAAGAGAGAAGAAAAAGTTTTGAAACAAGCAATTGGCTTGATAAATTTTCATATACGGTTTAAGGTATATATAATACACAGAAAATACTTCAAAATAGGAAAATAATCTTCTAATATCTCCTCAAGATCTCCTAGTATCCTTCTAATATATGCACAATCTACCCCAATAATTACAAGATTCTATTCTAATATCACCTAAAGATCTCCTAGTATCCTTCTAATATATGCATAATCTACCCCAATAATTATAAGATTCTAACATATATATATAAGATAACCAACATCCAATTTATATCTCCAAGCTACAAACAAGATTTCCACTCTAATGAAAAGTTGAGCAGATTTACTTGGACTTTATGCTTGAACTGGATTCAGTAGTGAACCACAACCCCGCATGTATTTTCCAATGGAAACGCGGTTGCAAATCTTGCAGCACTGTAACAAGTTCCAAGAGAAATCAACACTACATAAGACCTTTTACAAACTAGAGATATTTGAGGATTATCACTTGATTATTCTTTTACAATTATGCCCTCTTATTTTTTATTTGCTGGTTGCTGGGAGTTTCCCTGTCCTCAGTAGTCATTTCAGTTACATTGGTATTGTTTTTGAAATTTTGGCTGCATTGATTGGCTACTACGTGTACAAATGGAAGTTCTTTTTGAGAAGTTTTCTGCAGGTAATATCTTTCATTTTTCTTATGTGAATAATTCTCATATTCAATGTTATCTCTAGGTTGATCTAGGATCTCTGCGAGATACTGTACCAACAGACAGGATTGTGGTCCTACGAGGAGGATGGGGACTGTTCAGAAAGAGGTCTTCTGGTGAAATATTACTTCGACTAACATATAAAGCATATGTGGAGGACGAAGATGATGACAAAACTGTGGTGGAGTCCATTGATGTAGATGCTTCGGATGATGAGTTGTCTGATTCAGATGAATCAAATGCTACTTTGGATTCACGTGGAAAGGTTTCTTCAAATGAATCAGATAAAGAGTCATTTATGGATGTTCTAGCAGCTTTAATTGTTAGTGAGGAATTTCAAGGGATTGTGGCATCTGAGACAGGAAGTAACAAACTTCTGAATGATGGCCCAGCTGCAGAGTCAGGTGATCTTAATCCTGAAACAGTGGTTTCAGATCCGAACAACAGTTCTGAAGATTCTGGAGGTAGGTATTAGTTATATATGCATATATGGTTGGTTCAATAATTCTTTACCTTATGCAAGTTTCTACTTGTCTATTGCAGGATCAGTCATAATTTGGCTAGCAGTTTTTACAAGCATATTATTGCTAATAGCTGTCAATATGAGTGGCTCAAATTTCTTCAATCCTTGATAGGACTTGGAAAAAGCTTGCAAAGAGTTGGTTCAATATTTCAGTCTATGTCAGTAATTCCTAAATCTTCTTTCTGCTTGATCTGCAATATAATTATAGTTGCTTGCATTAAGTTTCTCTTTTCCCCACCACCTTAGCAAAATTTTCCTTTAATTTGCAAATTTGGCTTTTGAGTTGTTATTTATTTAGACTTTGTTGCCAGCAAAGGAAATACCGATGACTTCTGCAATTATGGACTCATTTTGCTCAGTTACAAGGAGACAACGGTCTAAATGAGAATGTCATAGTCCAATGCTTGGTGTTTGGTAATATGGAGTTGGATGCGGATTCCTCATGTGAGGTAATCATCTATTCACTTAAAGACTCCCAGGTCCATCACTTTCTCTTTATGCAGGCTATAAATTTTGCCTGTAGATTCTTGGTCAGTATCCACTGAAATGAAAGAGAAGGAAATTTCCACAATAATTAAAAATAATTCTTACTAATGGCAGCTAGCATGTTTTAATCAAAATAAAAAAAAAATAATAATAATAGTAATACAAATTCAGCAACTTACGATGAAGTATAGTAAAAATTATTGTATTCAGAATAAATAACCAGTGGTTCCTACAATAAATGACATACTACCAAGTGTTACCTAATTTAAGTCAATTTCAAAAAATAAATAAATGGTACAAAAAAGTATATAGAAAATTAGACAGCAGGACTTTGAGCGTCTGTATTTGTATCGGTTGTTATCAAGTTATTAGCAAAATATCATAGAGGGGTTCTAGTTCCTGATTTGGTTGGACCAAGGACAAACACAGGAGAAATTAAGTTTATTATGTTTCCCTTTTCTTTTCTATTCGATTGCCAGTTCCCATGTTTTATGCCTCAATCATTCCTCTTACCAGTTTTTTCTGTTTTTTTTTTTTTTTTTTTTTTTTCTTTTATCGGCCCTTTAAAATGTAGTCCAGTTTGAAACGTGGGGTACATCTGTCCAGTGAATTGATACAACTAGATGTCCCATTTTAACTTCTCCCTGGCTGTAGGTGCATGTAGTCACAGACAATGGAATGGGAAAAGAAAATTATGTTGTTCTTTTGGCAATATGTTTACGGGTACCCTCCTTTTTTGGCTGTCCGAAAAGTAAATATTAGATTATGGCATGGTGTGATGTTGAATTTTCTTTATTGCCATGAATGAAAATGTGAATGATGTATTTAAGTCAATTATTCTCATGGCAGGTTGTGCAGCAATCCCCTCATATGCTGGGGATGTTTTATATTGTTGCTATATGTAAATTATTGATTTCAAACTAGGGGAATATTCTTTTGGCAGCGGAAAATTTTGGGGTTTCATCAATGGAAGGCTTTACAGGTGATTTTAGTGTGATACTAAAATCCTTTTTATTCTATTTTCTCGGAGCTTTCTTGTTGTGTTGTCATAATTGTGGAGTGTGCAATGAACTAAAGTTTGTGATGTTTTGTGGAAAAAATTGAAGCCAAGTCAAATGATTGGTTCCCATAATCTGAGGATGGGTTTGTCCGGGAAATTGGTTCCAAGAGTTGTGGAACTTGCAATAGTCTTTCCCTACTACTCTTTCCTCAGGCGGTGAAATTGGTTTGTCCATCTTTGAGTAAGCAATCAAAAAGAGTATTCTTTGTTGGGCCAGTTATGTGGTTAGCCAGAGGCAGGGCATTTATACTTTCAATAATATTTAGGCCGTTTGAAGACTAAAATTACGCAATCGCCATTCAATTTGTATTATGTGTTCAAAACTCCATCGCTTTCCTCGTTGCATTATGGTTGACAAACCTACGGGCCTCAATGTTTACATATTATTTCATAATTATTACCATTCAGTTATTTTGATAAGTTTTAATTTGCAATTTTGTATTGAAATTATTTTTATTAATAACAATAATTAACCCTTGATATTGAATCATAAATTGATGAATGTGTAAAATTTTAAAAAAAATATATTGATTTTATTTTTTTATAATAATTTAGATACATTATGAATTTAAATTTGAAATAGATATTTGTAATTTGAATGAGTTTTAAATATAATAATTTTCCAAAATTTTATACAATTTTTACTAAATTGATAAATTTCAGTTTTTTAAAAAATAACCAAGAATGAATAAGTAAATCTTGTATGGATTTTTATATATTTCTAAAATAAAATAATTATCAGCATTAAATTTTTACTATTATTTTGAAAAAATTTTGATTTTAATTTTCATATTGAAATAAAGAAAATATGTGAATATGGATAAGAAAAAGAATTCATAAATAATAATAAATATCTTTATATTTATTAATTTAATTAATTAAAAAATAAATGAGTTTTTAGATATAAAAAATTAGTTTATTTACTTAAACTTGCTAAATAATAGCTTTATGTGTAATTCATCTACTCATTCCAAATATACCCTTAGTGATTTTTGGCTTAAGGTTTGAGAGGATGCTCAGTGATGTTACTAAATGAAGGATCCAAATTTGACAACTCTTACTTTATCAATTACCATCAAGATTTTTTTGGTTACTTTTTAAAATGGTTACGAAATATTATCCTATCTGTATATAGATAATTATTATAAATGAATATTAACTTTAAAATCTAATTATTAGATATGAACTTTAAATATAAATGATAAATATCATTTTAAATATAAATGTTAAATTTATTTTTAATTTATTATATATTATCTTTATTATTTTCAATGTATTTATCCATCCTAGCAAATAAAATAAATTACATAATAATAATAATAATTACATAACAAATTGAAAAAATTACTACAACAAATATTTAATGTTATATAATTGATTGTACAAATATCAAAAATAAAAAATTATTTTTTAAAAAAATATATCTAATAAGTTATGAAAATAATGAGTTTTAATTAATATCAGTTACATTTATCTCTTCCCCTTCTCTGCTCTTTTGCCCCTATTTCAATTTTTTTTCTGCTCATGTATCATTTATTTCATATTATAATAAAATCAAATATAATAAGAAACATAAATATGTCATCTTTATATCTTTTCTAAAAATTTAAAAAAATTGAAAAAGAAAAGGAAAAAAAGAAGACTGAAGAATTGACATTATGTAGACATTACATTATCTCAAGTGAGAAGAAGATGCGGGATTGAAGTTCTTGTTATCGTGAAAAACAATAATAATCATAATCATAATCATAATATATTAAAATAAAAAATAAATAAATAAGATTTGAGAGCAGAATCAAGATTCAAAATAATCCAGCAAGCAACCAAAAAAAAAACCATTGTGAGGAAGATTATTAAAATTGAGAAATTTATATTGATATAAGAAAATAATTTAAAAGTTTTAAAATTTTAAATTCAATAATTCAAAAAATTTAAAATTTTTAATTATTCAAATTTTTAGATTTTATATATATAAAATAATATATATAGAGATAAAAGGAATTTAAAAGTTTTAAAGTAGAAAATTAAAAAAAAAAGAAAAAAGAAAAAAGAAAATGCTAAAAAGAGAATATTTTAAGTCAGCTTTTTTAAAAACTTTTTCTTCAGAATTATATATATGTATATATTTCTACTTTGTAATTTGATTTCTCAAGTCAGCTTATTGATTTTTTTAAGTTGAGTTTTGGATGAATTAATTAAAAAACCATTTATTATTTGGTTGTAGTCTACCACAAGAAAAAGATGATCAAATAAATAGAATTGTCTGCATATTTTATTCAATCGAGAGCTTTTATTAGCATTAACTACATGGGTGACACATAATTATCTACTACTCGTGCAAGTTGGAGTCTAGAATATTCTAGAATATTATAGTTAATAAACCCAAAAAAAGAGAAAATCAGTTAACCGCTATTTTTTCTAATTGGTGGGAAAAGTACCAACTGCTTTGCAATTGCTTGAACATGTTCTTGGGGGAAGCACTTATCATCCTCTGTTATCTAAAACAGCTCACCTTGCGTATTGGCCAAATGCCATCAGCTAGTCACAAAATACTACCATTTTTTTTTTCCTTTTTCTTTTTGTGGTTGCAAGGCATTCCAAAATAGTGTTAAACTCTGAAAATTTTTTGGGAGAATTATTGTGACTAGCCTGACTTTTGAATATATTTAACGTATATATGGTAAGTTTGAATAGTTCGTATCAAGTAAGGATTTCGAATTTTTATTTTATTTTCTGTTTTGAGTTTATATAGAGATCTTCTTATTTAATTAAAATATTTTATTATTATATATTAACAATAATCCCCTATTAGTTATTTAGTCATTTATATTCAAATATTATATTATATTTATTATTTTATAATTATTATTATTTTTTTCAATGATGACTAATGACGTTATTATGGCTTGTTGCATAACTCAATTTGCCAAGGTGTTTGAGGAGTTGCCTCATTTAATGAGGCGACTCTTCACTTGCCTCACCTGGCCTATATAAAGGTCATTTTTGTTTTATTTGTTATTCTTGTTATTTCTTGATTTTCAGAGCTTCTCTCTCTAGAATATGCTAATTTAGTAAGTTTTCTTCTCCTTCTTCTTTATTTTTTGCTCGTTTATTGTTCGATAGGTTCCTCTAGCGATGAGGATGTTCGAATAATGTCCGAGCACCCTAGCGGCGAGCCACATGAGCACCTTAGCGTTGAGCCCCATGAGGAGGCTAATTCAAGAATGGGTGACGGGAAGGGGAGGAAAGAGAATGTTCAGATAGTTGACATCCCTTTCGATATAGACGAGGGCGAACTATTGAATATATATTACACCTATAATATTCTATTCGACTATAAATTAATTCACCTTCTGAGGATATGCGGGTCAATTTTGTTCTGGATAAGGACTCCATCATGTTGTACGAAGAGAGTTTTCTCTCTGGGGTTCGGCATCCACTTTTCGAGCCTTTAAAATCCTTTTTTAACGATATCAAATAACCTTAAGTCAGCTCCACCCTAACTGTTTGAGGTTTCTCTATGGTGTGATTGCATTGGCTAAAGAGGATGGAAACAATCTAAACACTAGTGTGGTTCAGGAGTTATATCACTTTTCCCTTCACCTGAACGAAGATCACTGTTTTCTTCGGCCGAAGGTGAATTGTAATATTTTTTTCAAAGAAGTTAAAGATTTCCTCTTTGAATAATTGAAAATCTAAGTATTTTATAGTGAGGTTTTTTGGTGGGTTCGGGATTCCAAACAATTGATCTATGGATCCCCAATGTTTTCTTCCTCCACGGCCTACTACTTATGACCAAGGGGTAGCAGATTTTATGAGGGCTAAGGGGCTCGGGTGTGTGGATTTGAGGAAGGTGATAGCCGAAGGTTATCCCACCTATTAGGCCGAACCCTTCTAATCATGGTATTTTTTGTTCCTTAGGTATTTTAACTAGGATTATTAAAATTAACATTTTTTAATTTTTTTTCTTTTGTTTTGTGTAGATATGGCTCTCAAGCAAGGAAAAGGCTCAAAGATGTCCAAGATTGCCAGTGCCATGAAAAGGCAAGTGTCAACTGGGACTTTAGGGGAGGTGCCTCCTTTAGAACCTGCTATAGAGGCAATGCCTGCCGAACCAACTACCGAGCCAGTTGCTGAAGCTACTATTCCTACTCCTCTAGTTAAGCCACCTAGAAAAAGGGCAAGGGAGGCGCCTGCCTCTACTTCCCATCAAAATCCAAGTTCAGCTCCTCCTCCTTATAGTAAGGCTGCTAATCTCCGATCCTATTCTGTCAACAGATATTGGGCAGAATGTAGCGTTCAAGATGACAATCCCAGTAGGTAGTTGGCTCGTGCCTATTTATTTTTAACCGACGCTCAATATTTTGAACACATGGATGACTGAGCGACGACTGATTTTCTGAACCAGTGCTTGTTTCTAGCAATAAATGACAATAGTCTTTAGTATACTCACTTATCTAGGTTGAAGTCTGGTGTTACCGAGCTTGAAGTAAAAAAGAATGAGATGGAGATCGCTTTAAAGGATGTTGCAAATTCTATGAAAGATCAAGAGGATCACTATAAAGCTGAGACTACAACTCAGAACAGCTAAGTTGGAAGCTCTGAAGGAGGAGAACTGGTCTCTTGTTAATAAAAATAAAGAGATGGAGACCAAGATAGGTGAGCTAGAAAAAAGGTTGGGGGAGCTGCAACCCCTAGAGGATGAAGTGTGCGTTCTTAGGGAAAAGGAGGCTTCCCAAGAAGAAGACTTCGCGAAGGCTTACTTAAGCCTAAGATCAAATATTTTGACTAGGTTACGAGAGAGGCAACTAGATGTCAATTAGGATTGGGTGAATGAAGTTTACCCGGAGAATGTTGAGGAGGAAGGGGATGAGGATGGCAATGGAGATAACCCTGGTTCTTTTGGATTCAGCTCACTTGCTCCACCAGAGCAAGGTGACTAAATATTTGTATGGTATTTTTATTTTTAACTTATTATAGGAATTTTTTGTACTCATGGATGTAAAGATTTCTTTTGACTTAATGAAATGAGATGTTCTAATTTGCAGTCTCCTTTATTTACTTAGCTTTTTTATTCACTGGTTTTATTATCTAAACATGTTATTTGTTTCAAATGTTGGGCGATCTAAATATGTTCATCAGGTATTGACTAAACAAGTTAATAACTTATTCGTATCATGCGATCTAAGTACAATTAGCAAATAATGACTTAACAACTAATTGATTTATCCATGCTGGCGATTTATAATATATGCCTAAGGGGTTTTTGCCTTAATAGAAAATAACTTTGACGGATAATAACTTATGAATTGTACTAGTTAAGTTTGAGTAGTAAAGGTTGTGTAACTCAACATATTGATTTAGTAGATTAAGCTGATTTGTCCAGTTTTCCATTGAGCTGCTCCATAATGAGTGAAATGAATTTGGCGAACTGTCCTGTTGGATGGAGAAAATTGGGGTGCTTAGGCCTCTGGAGAACTTATTTCATTGGATGGAGAAAACTGGGCTGCTTGGGCCTCTAGCGAACATGTCCCATTGGATAGAGAAAACTGGGGCACTTAGGCCTCTAGCGAACATGTCCCATTGGACGGAGAAAACTAGATCGCTTAAGCCTCTACCAAACTTGTAGCTGCACATGGAGAAAATAATTTTTAAGTAAGATGCTTCAGAAAAACCTTATGTATCCTATCCTTTTAGTTTTTGAGGGCATGATACATCAGGTGAAAAAATCTGAGGTCTTATTATATTATTACTTCAAATAAGATAATTTTTCACACATCATAGAATGAAGAGGAGACACAATATGCACTTTTTAAGTTATCAGCATTCCATGTTATGGGCAGTTCGGTTCCTTCTATTTTCCTTAACTTATGGGTGCTTGAACCTATCTGCTTTGACACTTCATAAGGACCTTCCCAGTTTTGTCCCAACTTTCCAACTCCTGCTGAGCTCTTACTAATTTTTGCATTTCGCCAAACCATGTCACCTTCTTTTACTTGCTTCTTTTTTACCTTCCTATTGAAGTACCTTCTTACCCTTTGTTTGTATGCTTCGGCTCGTGTTGCAGCATCTTCTCTAAGCTCCTCTGCTAAGTGTAAGCTAACCTTTAAACTTTCATTTTATACTCTTTGGTCCTTCTATTGGGTAGGCCTATTTCCACTAGTATCACAACTTTCGTTCCATCAACCGAGGAGAACGGTGTTTGTCCTATTGCTTGTCTAGGTGTTTCTTTGTGGGCCCACAATACACTATTCAGCTCGTCTGCCCAGTTGGCTTTTTCTCCATCTAGTCTTTTCTTCAGTCCCTACAAGATGGTTCTATTGGTAACTTCGATAAGACCATTGGTTTAGGGATGAGCTACTGAGGTGAAGTGCAGGTTGATGTGCCATTCTCCGTAAAAGGATTTAAAGGCTCTTGAGTCAAACTGCTTTCCTTTATCATTGAGTATTCTATGAGGCACGCCATAATTGAATATCACATTATTTCTAAAGAAGCTGATGATCCGAGATGGTGTAATGGTACTAAGAGCTTCTGCTTCTATCCATTTAGAGAAGTAATCAATTGCGACCACTACAAATTTCCTCTAAGCTGTTGTCATGGGGAAAGGTCCCAGGGTGTCTACCCCCCCATTGGGTGAACGACCAAGATGAAGCTAACAGTTGTAACTCTGTTGAGGGTTTTCTAAGTACCTTTATCATACTTTTGACATGTAACAGTTTATTTTTCAATGTCGGTAATAGTGATTTACTAGTCTGTGAATAGTACCATTGGTCCGAGACTTGGTATTATTTCGGTCCGAAAAAATTACTATGCATGTCTATTATTTTATTTAATATTTTTAGAACATGTTTGCATAATTTAAGTGGGTAGAAAATATTTTATGAATATTTTTGGAGAATTTAAGTATTTAATGAATAGTGTTTTCTAGTGTAGTATATTAAGAAAAATTTAAGGAATTATTTCTATTGAGTTAATTTAATAAATTGGTGGTGTTAAATAATAATTAGAGGAGAATTATTTTGCGAATATTTAGAGCACTTGGATGAGAATACTAGAGACTTAATCCTAGCCATCACATAAAATTAAGTAGCCAAGTTTGACTTTGCTAGTTAAAATCAACACTTATCAAAACACTATTCCATCTTCTTCTTCTTCTTCTCCACTTCCACGCCACTTTCTCTCTCTTTCTCTCCGCCATTTTCATTCAATTTCTCTACCTCTAAACTACACCAAAATAGATCAATTAAACCAAATTTTACTAATTAAACTTGAAGAATTAAGTAGAAGAGGTAGAATTTTGAGTCCTTAAGCAAAGAAAATTGGAGTTACTACCAAAATAAGTAAGTTGTGATTCTTGGATTTTGTAAATTAATAAGTGAAATTTATAGCTTAGACATGTAATTGATGCACTAAATCATGCTCCGTCTTTTTCTTTTGTCATTTCTTGATCTTAATGGTTGATTTTCCTACTTTGAAGAGGTTGGAAAACCCTCCTCTAAGGGAAAGGAGAAAGCTAGAGAGTGAGCTTTCCAAGCTTATTTAAGCTTTTTTTTAAGGTTAGTGCAATAATATCTTCCTTCTCCTTCCATTTCTTTAAGTTTTCAATTTTTAGATTTTTGAAGGAATTTTTAGAATTTTGTGATTTGTTAGGCCTTGAGTGCAATAATATCTTCCTTCTCCTTTTTCCCTCCATTAGTAAGAGAGGCCGAATCTAGCTTGGTGAAGGGCCTTGAGTTTTCTTTGATTTTCATGGTTAATTTTGACTCTAATGAGTTAGTTTATAAGTAATTTAATGGTGGTTAGAACCATTACATTATATTCTAATGTTTAAGAAATTTTCAAGACCTAAAGAGAGCTTTAATTGAGTAAAAATGAGTTTTATGATTAATTGTTGTTAAGTAATGATTTTGTTAAGTAATTTTGATTTGGAGTGAAAGATATTTGATGGAGGGAATCATCCTCCCTTTATATTCGAGAAAGGGCTAAACCACCTAATGGTGATAAGGCTTGGCTTATGTTTTCTTTTCCTTTCTTTAAGTTGGTTTTATGTATTTCATGATATATTGAGTATGTAGATTTGATAAGTATAAGTTTTGATAAGTATAAGTATGAAAATTGGATAATATTTTGAAGTTGTAAGTTAAGTTATTTTGAAGTAAATATGTTTATGCTTTGAAATGTTTTGCTAAGCAATCTTGCATATGAATTAAGATATTTTATGAAGGAATGGATTTGTTTTGGACTCAAGTATGCATGGTTGAAATGTGATAAGATGAGGTTTATCTCGATAAATGAGCATGCTCGGCTTTAATGCCTCTCTGTTATATTATAAGCTATGATCATGTGCTAGGCTCTGAATGCATTCTGAATAAGTGAACATGCTTATTATCCATTGGCACTTATTATCCGGTGGTGCTTTCATAGGCCAATTATTGCGGAGTAATTCATTTAAAATACCTTGATCTATACGTTTTGTATCAATTACACCCCATTTTGACCTTAACCCCCTGGACACTCCAATTTGAAAGGTCAATAATAATTATACCCTAATTTAAAATCAGGGTCTAAAAAAATAATAAATAATTCATATATGGGTCCCAAATACTAAAATAATGGTTAACTAACCAATCTATTAACCCTGATTCAAAAAACGGTATCATTTTAAAGAAAGGAAAAAATAAAAAATCAAACCTTAAAACATTGTCTTCACCCTGACTTCTATTTCTCCTGTGCAATTCAAACCAAACACCATCTCCACCTGTCCTTAATGATAGGCATTTGGCCGCCAAACACAAGCACAACACCCACCTGACGCAGCATTTTGAATCTATCCCTTATATTATTAGCACTAAATTCCTTGAAACTCTACACAATCTCCACTTAGCAATAAAAATGCATTCCCCACAGCAACCTCAGCAAGCCTTGTGGGTGCCAGAGCCACAGCTAAAGATTCTGGTAATTGCAAAGCTATCTTGGTTTTCCAAATGTCAATAGTCCATTTTTCGGTGGGCGTCTGAGCCGCAATTGAAGGTTCCTTAACTATGAAAAACTTATTTCCAAGCTTCGGCGCACGGACAGTAGTGTCTAGGAGATTAAGATCAAAATGGGGTGTAATTGATACAAAAAGTATAGATCAAGGTATTTTAAATGAATTACTCATTATCAGGTGATGCTTTCATAGGCCAGTTATCCGGTGGCGCTCTCGTAGGCCAATTATTTTAGTTATCTGATGACGCTTTCACAGACCAATCTTTAGTGGCGCTTTCACAAGCCACATCTGGTGGCGCTTTCATATGCCAATTCTCTAGTGGCGCTTTCACAGGCCAAATCAGTATCTACGAAATCGAATCTGATTATATTTCTCTCAGTATACGTATGAGTCCTTAACTAAGAATAAATTATGTTTTGCTGTTAAGGGAAATGAAAATATATTGTATTTATAAGACTTTTCTTATATTTAACATATTATGAATTTATCTTTAAGAACAATCTTATTTATGATTCTTGAAATATTTTAATTTGATTTGTATACTTTAGTATTTTTATGTTTGATTTAAGTATTTTAAATTATATTTTAAGTTTGTTAATTAGGGAACCACATTTATGGTATTATTAAGTTATTTAGCACTATTGAGTTTTATACTCAGCGCGTTGATTTTTGTTATGCGCAGGATTAGAGTAGTGGGTGCTACTCGAAGACTAGAGGTATAGCATCAGAGAAGAAAATGTATTTTGGTTAGGACATGTATAGGATGTATTTATGGCATGTATAAAAATATTGTAAGAAGTTGTATACATTAAGCTTGTAAATTAATGAAGTACGTGATATATTCAGAAATATTAATTTTATGTGAATTTAAAGTGTATGCTTAGTAGTAGTTAATTCTTAAATGGTTGGCAATATAATATGATAGAACCTGAGATGGTTTGATGTGGATATTTAGAAGTGCTGCGTAACTATTATGTTGAATTGGAGTATTGGGATTTGGAGGATTATATTTGAAAGTGTTTTTCATTTGTTTGGCAAGTTTCTTTTTTAAGGAAAACGCTTGTGAATTTTTCATAGGAATTTTCTTAAGCTTTTGTTTTAAAAATATATTACTTGCCTCCTTATGAAAACTTAGTCACTTCTAATACATGATTTAGAATTCCTTAGTAAGATAAGACGGTGCTCCGGCATCAAATATGGCGCTCGTCATCAGATCCTTTAGGATTCGGCAGTGGGTGTTACATGTAGTGGCGAACATAGTGGCGAACGTCCCTTTCAATGGTGGGCCAATAGTATACCGACAGTAGGACCTTTCTCAGCATTGCATTCGAGCCTTCATGTGCTCCACCAACCCCTTTGTGTATTTCCCTTATGATATAGTTTCCATCTTCTTTGGTTACAAATCTTACCCAAGGGTGCGATTTTGACCTTTTGTATAATTCTCCATTTTCCAGTGTATAGTTTGTCGCCTTTCTACAAAGTTTAATGGCTTAGTGATTGTCTATTAGCCAAACATCACTTTGCAAAAAGTCTATAATTGGGCTCATCCAATTGCCTTCATTTTGGGTGACTAAGATTTCTTGTTTCTCAGAGCTTGGGCAATCCTATTGGTCGACTATAACTCCTCTTGATAATTCTTCTCCTCATGAGGCAGTTTTGGCTATGACGTCCGCCTCTTTGTTGTTTGCTCTTTTTATTTAGATCAACTTACACCCCCCTTCCTCCAGCTTGTTTAAGAGAGATGTGGCTAAGGAATGGTATTTGGCTAGGTTTGGCTCCTTAGTTGTAAATGTGCCTGTGATTTGACTTACAACAAGCTATGAGTCTAAGAAGATATGGAGGTTGGGGGGTCGTACCTCAAGTGCTAACATAACCCGTGCTATCAAACCTTCATACTCTGCTCCATTATTCGTGGTAGGGAAATCTAGGCGGATGGCATACTGCACCTTTATCTTCCCTGGTCCCTGTAGCATGACCCCTACTGCTGCTCCAAAATTTCCTAGGAGCCCATATGTACAGAGTTTACATATATCAGAATCGGGGTTTGGCGCTGTAGCTTGTGGATCGCCTGTCTCTTCACCTCCGAAAAACTCAGATACAAAGTCAGCTAGGATTTATGCCTTCAATTACGAGGTTCATATTTGATATCAAATTCACCCAATCTGATTGACCATTCTACCAATCTCTCGAAAGTTTTAGCTCCATGCAACACTTTTTTTAATGGATGATTTGTGCGGACAACTATAGTGAGAGATTGGAAGTAATGACATAAATGATTCGTCGATGTAAGGACAGCAAATGTCAACTTCTCAACACACGGATATCGCAGCTTGGCACCTCTAAGGACCTTACTCACGCAGTAGATAGGATACTGCTCGCCACCCTCTTCCCTGAGTAAAACGAAAGCGATAGAATTTTTAGTAGCTGTAAGGTATAGGTATAGAGGTTCATCCTTCTTGGGTCTGCTCAAGAGGGGGGTAGAAGATAGGAACTCTTTAATTTGTTCGAAGGTAAGTTGGCATTAATCATCCCATTTAAAACCTCTTAACTATTTCAACATCTGATAAAAGTGCATGCATCTTTTGGCTGAACAGGAGATGAACCTACCTAAAGCTGTTATTCGGCCATTCAACTTGCATTTCATGGATTTTGGTGAGTGGCCTCATTTCAGGGTTCGCCTCTATTCCTCTTTAAGATATCATAAAGCCCAAGAACTTTCCTACTTTTACTTCGAAAGTGCACTTTTCTAGATTGAGCTTCATGTTGAACTGGTTCAGGATATGAAATGGTTCTTGTAGATCCCTAGGATGATCGACAGTTCGAATACTCTTTATTATCATGTCATCGACATACACTTCTATGGATCGCCTAATTTGATCATTGAACATGATGTTAACCAACCTCTGATATATTGCTCAAACATTTTTTAATCCAAAAGGCATGACCTGATAACAATAAATGCCTCAATCTGTGACAAAACTAATTATCTCCTCATCAAGCTTATTCATTCTTATCTGGTGATATCCTGCTGCTGGATCTACAAAACTATACACCTTATATCTGGCCATTAAATTAACTAAATGATCAATATTATGTAAAAGGTAAGGGTCTTTTGGACAAGCTTTGTTTAGGTTGGTGAAATCAACACATAGCCTCCACTTTCTATTAGGTTTTGGGACTAGGACAACGTTCGTCAGCCATTCTAGGTAGTTCACCTCCTTTATGAAGCTCACTTTTAAAAGCTTATCCACTTCTGCGGGTATAGCCTGCTGTCTTTCGAAGCTGTGATTTTGTTTCTTCTACTTGATTGGTTTAAAATTTAGGTCTATACTGAGTTTTTGGGATACAACATCAGGGTTAATGCTTATAATATCTTTTGCAATTTAGGCAAAACTATCCATATGATCCTTTAAGACTGCTTTCATTTCATTTTGCACTTCGTTTGGTAGATCAGCTCCTAGCGTTATGTATTTCCCCTTCTCCACTTCCCATTTAATCAGCTTGCCCACCGGTTCAGGCCCTGAGTCTTCTTTGTGTCTAGAGATATCAAATGCAGGATGTTATGTGAATTGAGTAGTTGATTTTCCCTCTAGCATCCATATGATCGATAGAGTGAGTGGTAGACTCTTTAGAGCTATTACATATGCTTCTCTTGTTGCCTTTTGGTCACCCTTCACAGTTACTACTTCGCTTTCATCCGAATAGAATTTCATGGCTAGGTATCTTATGCACGTTGATGCTTCCAACTCGTATAGGGATGGCCTTCCCAATATGGCGTTATATGAGAATTGGATGTCTGCCACCATGAATTCCAATTTTACCCTCCTTAATAAATTCTCAACCCCGAGCTCCATATCTATATCCACTACTCCTAATACTTGCACCGGTTTACCTACCAACCCTACAAGTGGAGTTTAGACTGGCTTGAGCTTTATTTGGTCTAATTTGAGGGCCTTGAATACATCCATAGTCATCATATTGACTGCACTACCTTTATCTATTAGGATTCTTTTCACAAAAAATTTCTCTAAGATCCCTTCAATTACGAAGGCATCATTATGTGGCGTACGAACATGTTCATCATCGCTGTTAGAGAATGATATTGGTGGTCTTGGGCTAGGCTTTTGTTGAGGTAGGATAGAGTATATCTCCCTAGCTCTCCGCTTCCTTGCTAAATTACTATCGCCACCAGCCGAACCACCAAATATAGTGTGAATGGTTCCTAAGGTGCGATCACCTCTATTTGGTTTGTCAAACTGTCCCCCTCGCTTGTCTGTATCTCATACAGGCTCATTTATTCCTGGTATATGGAGTTCGGACATGGTAGCTAGTTCGAAAAGGTCAGATTGGCGATCTTCTTCGGGGTGATCATTTTTCGCCTAGGGGTGAATGTCTTCTAGGTTTATACCTTTCTTCCTTGGTTGAAATCTACTGTTGGATCTGATAAGCCTCATCTAGTTTAGGGTAATTATGAGCTCTCACCATGAGCTCAGCAAAAGTTAAAGGGGGATCAATGCTCAAGCTTTCGAACAGTTTATTATACTTGCAGTTCTTAGCCATTGCACTGATAGCAACTTCATTGTTCAGGTTCTCCACCTGCATCACTATCTTTTGAATTTTGGACACATATTGTAGAAAAGTTTCTTCTTCCTCTCTCTTCAAGTCTATCAAATCTGCTGAGATTTTCTTAAACAGGATACAGGCTATGAAGTGAGCTCGAAATGTCGTGGCTAGCTGTGAAAAAGATTAGATGGATCCTGTTTTAAGTATTTGGTACCACTCCTATGCAGCGCTGTTAAAAGTGATTGGGAAAACCTTGCACATTAAGTCTTCCGAGTTGGTTTGTAGATACATGATAGTTCAGAAGGTTGCTAAGTGACATCTTGGATCAAAATAACCATCATAAGATTGGAAGGTAGGAAGCTTAAATTTTGGGGGGAAAGCTACAACTAGGATATTAGGGGATGGTGGCGAATCTTGGTAGAAACCATAATCTCCGTTCTCTTTTAATTCCTTACATTCCCGAACCAACTCTTTTACTATATCTCTGAGGTTCGTCTCATCCAACACCTGAGTGTGACTAATCTATTGATTTTGAGGGGTTGATCAGTTTTAATTCTGCCTCCTGGTATCGATCAGACACAAAATGGTTGGATGTCTAGAGGAAGATGGGTGAATTTTCCCTTCTTCGTGAGGAGCGTTTGCAAGTTTAGAAGGTGGAGTGGGATCACCATTGGGTGTTGAGTTCTCCAAAAGGCTCTTCAACACTGTAGCGAATTGAGAATAAGTTTGGATGAGGGCTGCTACTACTTGGGGATCAGTAATAAGTAGGAGAGTGAAGGTGATTTGTTGACCGGTTTCGCCATAAGTGTTGTCTTGGCTTTCGGTGTTAGGATTCTCAATTGAGTTGGCAGCCATGAGGAGTTGAAAAGGAGATTGGGGGGGGGGGGGGGGGCGGGCTAGCAATGGTTGATGTGAAAGATTGAAAGTGTTTACCACGTTCAATGCCCCAATTTTTAAATAATCTTTATCTAATAACAATCAATTATAACACATTTCCCCCACATATTACAACTAATAACCATCAAATAAACCCCCCCCCCCCCCCCCCCCCCCCCCCCCCCCACCCCCCCCCCCCCCCCCCCCCCCCCCCCCCCCCCCCCCCCCCCCCCCCCCCCCCCCCCCCCCCCCCCCCCCCCCCCCCCCCCCCCCCCCCCCCCCCCCCCCCCCCCCCCCCCCCCCCCCCCCCCCC